>JAXRKP010000542.1:2500-10000 GCA_037039925.1 Doris montereyensis
AAGGAAAGCCTTACAAGGATTGTGCAGTGATCTCTAATCACAGGGAAAGAATAAGACTGCTTGATCATTGAAAGATTCTAACCCTTCAGCCCTCAGCCAGTCTTGCACTGTCATAATGGATGTACCTCAACTCAATACATTTATTGTTCCCAGGCAGAGTGAAGGAAGGGAGATAAATCGATAAGAATTCAAACGAAATTTAGCTGCATGTCTTGGAGCGTCACATCAACAGTGGAATAGGTGTTTATTGGGTTACAGTTGTAGATCCCACAGAGTTCTTAAAACGAACTAGATATAGGTGGGGAACATAGGGGGGTTAACAGAACCGCTTTTAAATGTATAAGAGATAAAGATAGTATACGAATGGCAAATAAAGGTAAACAGGCTTATGGGAGGTTTGGTGGGGGGGGAGGGGACGAAAGACAGGCAGAGACAGACATTACAAAGAGAGGGAGTGAGATGGAAGAGCAGTGAAAGAGATCGGCAAAAAATATCACGATCATCACGGTAATATACCCGCACGTTAGCATTTGGAACAAGATGAAAGAATTCGATGATTTCTTTACAGGATTTTACCCACATCCACACAATCAAGATGATCTCAGAGTTTTTGGTAGTTTTTTTTTGTTTTTGTTTTAGGTGGGTTTTTTTCAAAGGCTGCTCCTATAATTAGCCAAAGGATCTTTTAACGTGCACAGAGTTTTGTGATCTGCCCATGTGACCTCCTTTTTTATCATCCGTCTTCGATAGGATTTGATACCGATCCATCTACCTAGACCAGGTGGGGTGGGGAACTTTACTGAAAAACTCGAAATCTTTCAGCCTTTGCACAAAATCCCCTTGGCTATTTACAAGGCAGTTCGGCCAAAATTGAAAAACTCCTACCAAAAACTCCGAGATCACTTTAGCTATACAATCTGAGTACGATCAGGCCAAATGATGAAAGAAAATTTTTAACTCAACAAACTCCATTCAGTCCCTTGTCTCGCTGATTACGTTGTTGCTCCAATGGAAACTTGGTCATTAGGAAAGGGGAGGCTATCGTGGGAGGGAAAGTGTATCTATTTTTATCAGATGATCAAACGTCTTTACATAAATTTCATAAAACAAAATTAACTTTGGACATCTGCTCTGGTATTTGCTGTCATGTCTGTGTATATGTGTGTGTGTGTGTGTGTGTGTGTGTGTGAGAGAGAGAGAGAGAGAGAGAGAGAGAGAGAGAGAGAGAGAGAGAGAGAGAGAGAGAGAGATACAGACAGACAGACAGATAGATATAGAGAGAGAGAGAGAGAGAGAGAGAGAGAGAGAGAGAGAGAGAGAGAGAGAGAGAGAAAGTGTGTGTGTGTGTGTGTGTGTGCACGTGTGATTTCAGGAATACAATAACGTGATTTTACTCAGTTTGTGTGTATTGATTTTATTTCATAAAGGAGACATGAAATGGAATGCTACTGTGCCATCTCGGCTCTTTTATTCAGTTTCCACATGATGATGTTGTAGAAGCTTGGAAGTGCACAGTGAATGTTAAAAACATGTTTTTCTATCTGTATTTTGATTTAAATTAAAGTAGTACTCAAGAGAACATGTGTATGTCTGTGTGTATAGATAGTGGGTAGATAGGTAGATATATAGATTGATAGATAGATAGATAGATAGATAGATAGATAGATAGATAGATAGATAGATAGATAGATAGATAGATAGATAGATAGATAGATTGACAGATATATACAAGATAGATAAATAGATAGATAGGTAGATAGATAAATAGATAGATAGATAGATAGATACCTAAATAGATACATAGATAGATAGATAAATTAGATATATACGTAAATATATAAATAGATAGATAGAGAAAGAGAGAGGAAGTGAGAGAGAGAAAGAGAGAGAGAGAGTAAGAGAGAGAGAGAGAGAGAGAGAGAGAGAGAGAGAGAGAGAGAGAGAGAGAGAGAGAGAGAGAGAGAGAGAGAGAGAGAGAGAGAGAGAGAGAGAGAGAGAGAGAGAGAGAGAAGAAACGGACATACAGATAGATAGACAGACATTTCAGACAGGTAAAGACAGAGATAGACAGAGAGAGAGGGGGAGGGAGAGAGTGAAATGAGACAGAGAAAAGAAACAGAAGTGACTACGAAAAAAAGTATTGTTCAATTAATTTAACATGTATCATATATTTTAAAAAAATTGAATCCATTTTAATGGGAATTCACAATGACTTTTCTTGAATATTACAATATGTTGTCTGAATACCAGGCATGGTTTTCGCGGTAAACGGTAAACGTTCTTGTATAACCCAACTGTTGGAGAAGATTATGGATGATTTCACTTAATGTATTGATGGTATAAATACTATTATTGATGTTATATAGTATTTGGATTTTCGCAAGGTTTTTGATTAACTACCCCATGAGAGACTATTTGTAAAGCTCTAGGCTATGATTCACTTGTCTAGGCAGTATAGTTTCATTGTAAGATAGCTACTTTTAGTTCTGAAGAGGAATTCCCGTACAGTGATATTGGTACTACTTTAGTGCAAGAGGACAATGTTGTTTTACAACCAATCGCTTTCTCTAGTAGAAAGTTATTACCACGTAAAGTAAGATACTCAGTGATAGAGCGTGAATGTCTTGCAATTATCTGGGTAGTCCAGAGATTTCAGTTATATTTGTATGGCAGATAGTTTGTACTGCAGACTGACCACCGACCTCTTGAGTATATCCATGCTACTAAGTTCACATCCCTAGAATCATGAGACAGGCTTCGTTTTTGGAAGAGCTATAACTCTATGATTTAGTATGCTAAAGGAAAGGATAATGTTGGGGCTGATTTCTTAAGTTGGTGGTGTAATTGATATCCTTATGTGATTGGATGAATCGTTTACTAATCATATTTGAAGGATGACTTTTGGTGAGAGATTAAACTGAAGCTTGAATTGTTATTGTTCATTTCCTTGAAGTCACAGGGAATGTTTTATATGATGTGTAACACTATTATATACGATTTGTTGCAGTGTGTCTATTATGTAAGACTTTGACATGATTTCATGGCTTGAAATATTCTGTTGCTGATATGTAGAATAGTAAAAAGGTTGTGAGTTATATGCCCTTATTGTGTGCGTGTGTGTTAATGACATGAAATATAAAATATTTTACTGTATGCCATTGTTACATGATTCGAAGAAATCTCTATATACATGTCAATTTGCAGCTGCATTGTTATTACGATTCGAGATGTCAAACATTGGGGTCATGTATCCTATGTCTACTATCCCACAATGGTTGAATGCGAACGAGTGTTTGCTATTTATGTAATGATATTTCCTTCGGGGTGCATGTAACAGTTCTTTTGGTAAATAACCGTTTACGGAAGGAATGATGTCACATAGATACTTCTAGTTCTGAAGGGGATATCCCATAGTAAAGGAATATCTATGACGTAATCTACATATATGTTTAAAACCCCTAGCAAGTTTGAGACGTAATCGTTTTGGTGTGCCTAGGTATCGATTCGTTTATATCTGAAGGTGGAAGAATGCTATCGAAGGGTATAGTGTGTTTTGAGTATAAATAGGGCAATCATATATGATTGAGTGGAGAGCACAGAAGAGATAGACAGACATATGTACGAAAACGTAATGTTGTCCATCTTCGTGTTATGTCAGTATTATGAAATTTGCTTCATTGCATTGATTGAGTTTAATAAATAAGCTTTCTTACAATTATTAATCGAGCATTGTTGTTGGTAGATTGTGTCTACTTCAACATCTAGATCTAGAGTACATTGCCTTGCTCCATGCATACCTTTGTACAAATATTCTACATGTCATAGATTCCTTTTTAGGACATTTTAAAGCTCTTCTTAAGCCTGGACATTTTGATCATTATATTAATATGTATACTAAGCGATTGTGTATCGTTTTATGCACCAAAAACAACACAGGATAAACAGAACAAAAATGAAACGGAAAAGGAAAAGGCTGGTTTACTTTCCGTCAGAGCAGTAACAATATGAGGTTATTTTCTACATATATTCATATCAGATTAAAGTAAATAAAGTTCGTTCAGGGTTCTTACAGCCCATAGAGCCGATTTTTATTCCGGTTTCTATAACATGAAGCATAATGAATATGCCAATCTACTCCCATGCTGCTGGGTGTATGGGGGGGAGGGGATGCATGTAAGTATCTCTTCCCAGTAACACACCGTCCATTTGTACCCGTGTTGTTGTGTGGGGGGGGGGGTGAATCCATGTAAGTATATATTCCCAGTAACACACCGTCGAACTAGTATTGCTAGGATTTAGGCCCAGGACTCAACATCCTGATTCCGGTAGCCTTATCACTAGCCTACCAACATCGCTGATAAAAAATAGTGTGCCCACTACCCAAATAAAAAAAGGAATGAAATTAGAGCATTCATAGATCTTCCAAATCGAATTTCCGTCATTTGAATTACCAGCGAAATGTTACAATCAAGGTCGCTTATTTATGTGCCCTGTGTAATTTCTTTCTAAATGTAGTTTGAACCAGTATAGAAACCATTTGGTGGAACTCTGTAGCAGGCGTATTCTAATCATGTTATACGGTCAACGTGTTCATTGCAGGAAAACCCTCCATTGTTGAGAATATTATTAAGCAGCGGTCATGAGTCGCGATACTGACCAATGCCTTGACAATTAATGCATGCGCTATCGAATGTCCAAAGAGCCTGTTTATAATAACATTCATATGGCTTTATGGTTTAATAGTGCAGAAGAAATGCCATTGTTATGTATATATATGTATGTATGTACATATGTGTGTATGTATGTGTGTATGTATGTATGTATGTATGTATGTATATGTATGTATGTATGTGTGTATGTATGTACGTACCGTACGTACGTACGTACGTATGTATGTATGTATGTATGTATGTTTGTATGTATGTACGTACGTACGTGTATGTACGTATGTATGTATGTATGTATGTATGTATGTATGTATGTATGTATGTATGTATGTATGTATGTATGTATGTATGGTATGTATGTATGCATGTATGTATGTATGTATGTATTGGCATGTATGTATGTATGTATATAGTTACTTGCAGTTTTGTATGAGATTTCCCGTAGAAGAAGAGTCTATGACGTAATCATTTTAAGTGTGTGTAAAGTCCCTATTGTGTTGTGACGTAATCGTTTTTGGTGTGCCCTAGTTTTGATTCGTTTATATCTGGAAAGCGAGAGAGTTTTGTGGCACGATACCGAAGTGTGTAGAATTTTCTGGTATTGTATCCAAGCGTGTCGAACTGTTTTGGTCGTGGAAATAATCCGATTCTCGATATGTCTTAGTTTCTAAAATAAATAGTTTATTGTAAACTATTATTGGGAAGAGATTCTAGATTTCACGTCTCGTTATACCAGCTTCCATTGAATACATTTGTGCTTCATTCATTCATTTATTGCCGACTGTGAGTATAATGAATAGCCTTGGTATAACAATTAATCTGGCCTTGATGTTACTAGATTGCCAACGTCAATATCTAAATCTAGAGCATTGCCTCGCTTCATTTATATTATAAATTCAAAGTATGTATGTATGTATGTATGTGTGTATGTATGTATGTATGTATGTATCTATGTATATGTATGTATGTGTGTATGTATGTATGTTTGTACGTATGTATGTATGTATATGCAGGTGTGTATATATATGTATGTATGTATGTATGTATGTATGTATGTATGTATGTGTGTATGTATGTATTTATGTATGTATGTATGTATGTATGTGTATGTATGTATGTATGTATGTATGTAAGTATGTATGTATGTATGTATGTATGTGTATATGTATGTATGTATGTATGTATATGTATGTATATGTATGTATGTATGTATGTACGTGTATCCTGAAAGTCGCATGTATGTATGAATATGGCAACTCATTTGCTACTGGGTATGTATGTGGGGGAGATGTGAAACATCTATGGATTGACAACCCAATGTAACCTCCTCAATGGCAATCATGTATACCAATTGTGCTCTAGGTATCAAATTCAATTGTACGGAACAGACATCTACGAAAAAGTGCATACAAAAAAAATTGGACTTTTTTGGTTTGAAATAAACTAATGTTTTTAACAATCACAACTCTTCTACTGGTTTTTTGTTGCTTTTTTGAGGTGGAAAGGTGAATATTCCACGTTGAAGTTTGGTGCATGAAACATGACGTCACAAAGTCAATCTGGACAGTCTGAATTGAAGGACACCCAACTCTCCAAGCCAGATGATCAATGGCAGAATCCAGAGATGACCAGAACAGTCTACCAATTATGCTCTAGAACGCACGCTCCTTTCTCATCAATAATATATTGACGCTATCAAATAGACATCTACGACAATCACCTTGAATCTACAAAAAAATTTGATTCCTTCTTTTAGTCTGGATTCGTCCAAATAAACAATGAACTTAGCTCGATAGAAACAATAATAATTGTTTTGAAAAATAATCACAACTCTTCAACTTCTACGTTTTGTTGTTTAATAGTAGTAGTAGTAGTAGTCGTAGTTTAGTAGTAGTAGTAGTAGTAGTAGTATGGCAGGCGAATATTCCACGTTGAAGTTTGGCCTGCGTGATCTCCCATGACGTCACAAAGTCAATCTGGACAGTCTAGATTGGAAGGACACTTGCAACGACCTTGACTGGGTCCAAGCCAGATGATCACTGCGAGGACAGACAGCACGAGATGTCCCACAGTACCGAACAGTCTCATTAAACAAATATCTCTCCGGACCCTGAACGCTTGGCGCTCCTATTCTATCAATAATATATTGGACGCTTGGATTTTCAACAATGCTATTGGCACAAGTCAATCACCTTGATTGCATTCGAATATGACTTAATATACCGTCAATCAAAGGCATCTCCTTTTAGTCTGGATTCTGCATAAAACTGCTTTGATAATACTGAAAGTTACGAGTAGAGAAATGAAGTAGATATTGAATAACCGTACGAACAAAAAGACGATAGAAACATATGTACAAAGGAATAGACCGAAAATGTTTGCAGAAAGCAACAGATCGAACTCAACATTGGGAAACTTTCCATGAAAAAGAGGTACTATCAACCATGTCTACGCATCTACGTAGTAGTAGTAGTAGTAGTAGTAGTAGTAGTAGTAGTAGTAGTAGTAGTAGTAGTAGTAGTAGTAGTAGTAGTAGTAGTAGTAGTAGTAGTAGTAGTAGTTTAACTAAATGTGTAACTCGCCTGGCAGGCAGACATTTTTCTGTGCTCCACTCTAACCTTGAGTGTATTTCATTTTTTTTTAATCCTGGATTTTTATACCTACAAATTCGTCACTTCTTAGTCTTCTGAACATGATTGATTCTACAACATAAAGTCATTTTAACTTTGTTCAGGTTTGGTGACATTTTACCCTTTTCCATTATCCGATTTCTACTCAAACCATTCACACTCACAAACAATAACACTAAAAGTGACTTTTTTTTGACTAACGG
>JAXRKP010000542.1:15000-27500 GCA_037039925.1 Doris montereyensis
ACGCAAAATACTCAATATTGGACATATTGTGTTCATACTTCACACATACAAAGCGTATCATGCTGTGATTGAGATTGAATATTTTTTTTAGTCGCCCGAATTTTTGGTTGCCATGGTAACAGCGGCAATATTGGGTTTTGTTTACGTTTTTCAAATCGTTAAAAGTCAAAATATTACCAAGGAAAGTGGACCAAATTTGAGATACAGGTAGTAAAAAGGACTGTCTTGGTTGTATTAGATCGGAATGTTTTATATATATGAGATATACTTACTGAGAAAAACAAATTTGAAAAACATCAATTTTCAAAATCCCCAAAATACCAATTTTTTACACTCAATTATCAATAACATCACTATCATCGTTTATTTCCTAAAGCCTCTTATACAAACTAGGTGTACATATAAAGAAGTTATATACCAAATTTGGTTCAAATCTACGCGTAAGTTTTTTTACTTTTAGCGAAAAGTATACCAACAAAATATGTTTTGAGAAAAACGCAAGTTTGTATTTCCGCAACCCAAAAACTCAAAATTGTATTGCACAATATCAATATTTATGCATGTTATGGATATTATCTTATAAGAATTATATTTGCCTTATATTAGGTAATACAATCACAAAATAATTACATTCTGATGAGGAAAAGTCATGAGAATGAGTACATAATTCAACAGCGTAGAAGATCATCATTTGTCAAACGTTGGTAAACAAGCCAAACATGCCGATGCAGGCGGTTGTAATCTAGGGGCGTATGGATACGGAGCTTATACTGGCCAGGAAATATGCCCTGTGCGATGGCCTTCTTGTAGAAGCACCAGGAGTCGATGCCAGGTGGACAGTACCGATGCTGAGGGTTGTCGTCCGTGGAGTAGCCATGGTACAACCTGGCAAACAATTGCTGTCTTCATGTCCTCAGTGTTGTCGTGCCCACGAATAGCTCTGGCATAATACTTACATAGCTTGTCTATGGCATTGCCGGTAAGGCTTCCGTGTTTCCTTCCGCCGAGTGTTGTACCTTTGAATAACAATAAGCATAAGATAAATATTGAGTATACACGCTATAAACGGACTCGTCAGAAAACATTGTTTACATAAGTAAACTGTTTTATATGAAACATTTCGAAACAGGCCAAACTAAAATCAGCAAATAAAAATAAGACGAGACAAAACTGAATATCAGTCAGTACAGAAAATGCGAATGTAGACAAATCAACTATGTTAGAAACAGAATAGTTCAGTACAATAAAACAAAAAAAAAATAAAAAACACAAATGGCTTGAGGTTGATTATGTGCAGTTTATGTTTGTCAAATAATTCAGGTGGTTGTCATTGTGTACTTGAAAATTTATAGTTAGCGTTTTGAGAAAGAGTTACATTTTTTTCTTCTGTAGAAAATGGAAGTGAGGTTATGAAGCCCATGGATTCATATAGGGAAATAAATTTACAAACCCTTCTTGGAGCAGTCCTGAACTAAATTTCTGCAAGGCCGCACTGAGTCGCTTTGAAACATGGTTCATACACTCTTCTTTGAAAATAGCCACATCTGGTCCATATGGCTCAGCCCTGCAGACTCTGTCGAAGGCTTTTGAGTCACCGTCTCCAACAAATGCCGTGTAGCGTAGCTGATGCAAGTCCACCGATCTTCGCCACAGGGTTTCTGCCGCTACAGCTTCCATCATGCTCGATGTACCTAAAGATGACGTACAAACAAAAGGAATAAGAAGGAGATTAAATTGCAACTACAAAATAAAAATAAAATGATATCATGCATTGTGTTGTAGATGCCTAATCTCATCAAATTAGGCAACATGCTTACAACTGATTAGTCTATGATACGGCTGCCATGAATTATCAATTATGTAAAAATAATTTGTTTACTCTTATTACGTGACAACAGTAAATTGGTTCCATTTCTTGATATAAGTCTAGTTTGGAAAAAAGAAAAAAAATAGACGACGATGATAATGACAAAAGCAATAATCCTAATAATGTAATGATCAAATAAATCAAACACTTATAATAACAGTGCATCGCCTCCAGAGCCATAAATCTTCTATGTGTGTTGATTTCATTTGATGGGCTAGAAAAAGTAATTTGTAAGAAGAAATTATTATTTGGTAATCAAAAAAAAACCCAACTCACCTGTGCAGTTGATGTTACAGCCTTCCTCTTGGTGTTCTCTAAGCCATGCGTCGTACAGATGAGGATTTTTAGCCTTCTGCCACTTTCCAGTTGTCGTGCATGTTTGATAGAATGCACTTACATTGTGTGAGCATCAACTACGAAACCAGTGAGGCTGTCGATGGCACATCCAATTACAATAAGAGACGAAAGGCCCCTAGTCATCCATGTTCCGTCAAAACTAATGGCGATGTCTAGCGGTTCAGTGTTGTCGATGGTGATATCCAGCTGCCATTGATGTTCTTTTTTCACCACCTCTACTGCCTTACTAAATATCTGTTGTGACACTTCTACATTGAGACCGTAGATGTTTTCGGCGCGCTTCGTGAAGGTCTTCTTGTGGGGGTGGGGGGGGATGGCATAAAGAGTGTCTCACAGAAATTAGAAAATGTGTGGGGTCCCATATCGCTCTTGAGGCAGGCTACAACTAATCCTTTGCGCTTTGACGCTTTGACACGGCATTTCGCTTTAGATCTGCAAACAAATTTGACGGCACAGAAAAAGTGACACAAACGATGTCAGCATGCTGAGCTCACAAATAGTCTTGGTGAGGCCATCGTTTGAGTCCATGGTCATCTTCGCCATGTTGTTCATTGACCATGGCAAGCTTTTTTCAAAACCTGGTCTCAGAACGATGAACTGGTGAAGGAGGATTGAATGGCAGCTCACTGATGGGGATATCCAAACGATCCGAGGATGAAGAACTAGAGCTAGATCTAGATTCCCAAAGCCCAAACCTGGAGCATGGTGGGGAGCCACCACGTGTTCCAGAGCTGGTGGATGGTTCCAATCCCAAGTTAGATTCATTTGCTTCCTGGAACGGAATATCTCCTGAATCCTCGGTCCAACACTGTTTCCTGGCTTTAGCCAGATTATTGCTTCGAGCTTTTCGTGAAAGTCGAGGCATTGTAAGTTAATTCGTAAAAAATAACAAGAATATAGAACAAACCTGAGGAATAAATCGCAATCAATCGTAAAACACGTTTGCACTAGGCAGAGCAATCAAAACGAAAGCAAGGAGTTTGTTTACAAACAACAGACATATCCGGAACGCCTGCACATGCGCCGACACCATTTGACCTGCAATATCCATGCAGTACGCATGTGCGGTGACATTACCTTGCCCGAGAGAGTTCAGAGGTCGGGTCAAACTGTATAACAGCTGATGTCATCTGAAATTCTTCTTTTTAGGTATGGAAAGTGTCATGAACAGGGGCTCATGGTGTTGTAGCATCGATACCAAATCTACTATATATCAAAGGGAGAGGAACTCCCTTTACATGGATAATATACACGACAGCCATTCACTCCCGTTTCATTTTCAAAATTAGGACCAAAGAGCAGCACATTTATCATATTTTTGATAAAATGTGTCAAGTTTTGTTCTAGGGCAGCATGTTTATAGGGCTAAAAACCTCATTTATAAATAGTTTTCATGTTTTGTACTATTACAGATGGGTTCTAGAAGAGTCGCAGCATATGAAAATGATAAAATCTCAAATTCGATACTTTTGACCCAATCTTCGAGATTCAACTGCCGTCTCCCCACCCCCCCCCCCCCCCCCCCCCCTTAAGAGAGTACCAACCCTTGGGACAAGACCCATTGCATGCCTGCCTGTGTGGTGCACACTAGAACAGTTGCTGACGTGGACCTTTGAGAATTATTTCTGCTATGCTTTCAACATTATGAGAATATTGGACATTGCGAGAGGAAACGTTTATTTAGTGACTACATTGGCGTAGATGCCGTGACACGTCTTCCCATGAAATAGACATGAACGATTTCTCTGTTTGAAATCAATCATTCATGCAACTGTTTGAAATCAATTATCCATGAAACTGTTTGAAATCAATCATTCATGAAACTGTTTGAAATCAATCATTCATGCAGATGTTTGAAATCAATTATGTATGCAACTGTTTAAAATCAATTATTTATGTGACTGTTTGAAATCAATCATTCATGCAACTGTTTGAAATCAATCATTCACGCGACTGCTTGAAATCAATCATTTATGCAACTGTTGAAATCAATATTCATGCAACTGTTGAAATCAATCATTCATGCAACTGTTTGAAATCAATCATTCACGCAACTATTTAAAATTAATCATTCATGCAACTCTTTGAAATTAATCATTCATGCAACTGTTTGAAATAAATCATTTAGAAGTGCCATACTACCTGCATTTCCTGGTGTTGTCAGAGTTATCACACCATTTGCCAAATTTCACTCTTGTTTAAACTACACCGCACCATTGGGTTGAGTAATAAATTTTACCATTGAATTCTCAATGTTACCCTGGAAAAAACATTGTGTTCTCTATTTGGTCCTGCTTTCATGTTGAAAATCCCTCCTCCCCCACCCCTCCCCTCCCCTGCGAATAATCCTCAAAACACCCAACAAAACAAAAAAGCCAATAACAATTTTAAAAATAGCAAAAGAAAGCCTTTCCTCTTAGACTGGGAATCAAACGCAGACCGACTGCTACTAATGGCTTCCTAGTCCATCGCCTTAACCCCGATATCACGATGTCTGCTTACTTCAGGCTTTTCATAAATGAGCCAGATCTAAATTTAGATCTCTTCGTCGGTAGGTGGCGTCTGCATTATAATTGTATAGATCTAGACCCCACCTGAATGTGACCTTACTGTACTGCAGACATACAAACCGAAGAAGAATGAAACCAATGAATCCTCTTTGGTTGAAAAGCGCCTTTGTGGTGCATTAGTATGGCTTAGGCGCTATATAAATCCCGAATTATTATTAAGAACATGAGATCTTTTAAGAACTTGAACTAATCCGCTTCTAAGTACTTTTCAACTGAAAGGCGCTTGAGATGTTCCACAGGATACATATTATTTTCTTTCTTCATAATGAGCTTATGGTGATTAAAACCATGTTTTTGTCCTTTCTCTGGCTAAGTATCCCACTTATCGAAAACATGATGTGTCCACACAAAATCGCAGGTTTATTTAACTTACACCTATGTGCCGCAAAGGGATGAAACTACATTTCAAGACACGACAAGACCTAGAAAATCTACGCAGCATTGCACAAACAGGAATGGAGATACATCACTGCACCAATATACAAAGGAGGCCAGGCAGAGACGTCATATGACTTTTCAGAGGAAGGGCATTAAGATAGTGCTTCATGCCAACTTTCACATCTCTACGTGCCAACGTTTTGGCGAATCGTGCGTTGGGTTTCATCATAAGTATGCTTGTCACCTTGGTGTTTCCACCCTACTCATCAAGATGTCACCGCGCAAGATGGACATAGGAAATTCCATTTAATCTAATCCAACCCAATACAGACCAAAGTTCAAATCATAATAAGGCATTCGACTAATATCTACGACCAGTTTATCTAGCTCGTGAAAAGACAATCGTCTAAGTACGATCAGGGTTCAACCCAGTGCATTTCCATGGTTGAGTGAACAGATCTGGACGGAATGATGGCACTCAGCGAGAACAGTGACTTTTTATTTGATTTTACCGTCATCCACAACTGATGTGACCTTGGGGACCTCAGCAGGATTTCTTAACTTGGACGTGACTTCCCAGTAAAGGAGGAGGGGTGAGATGGCCGGGGTTAGTGGTAGCCTCTCTCTTCTTTCCTTTCACTCCTTTATTCATCCATCATTTTTCTGTTTCCTTTTAATTCGCCCTGAGATCACTGCATGTTGTGGGTGGGGTAATTTCAAGAAATAAATAAAACCCTTGTCTGGGGGTGGTGGTTGTTGGTGGCACAGCATTGCTGTGTGTACAATGGATCTCCTTTCTATCGTTGGTGGCACAGCATTGCTGTGTTGGATCTCCTTTCTATCGTTGGTGGCACAGCATTGTGTGCACAATGGATCTCCTTTCTATCGTTGGTGGCACAGCATTGCTGTGTGCACAATGGATCTCCGTTCTATCGTTGGTGGCACAGCATTGCTGTGTGCACAATGGATCTCCTTTCTATCGTTGGTGGCACAGCATTGCTGTGTGCACAATGGATCTCCTTTCTATCGTTGGTGGCACAGCATTGCTGTGTGCACAATGGATCTCCTTTCTATCGTTGGTGGCCGATATGATAACATGTTGATCCACTTTTCTGGTCGAGGGGGGCGGATTTTTACCTTACAAATTCGAGAAAATTTTACACGTTTTGTAGACATTCCATGTTTACACGTTTAGTTGACACTCCATGCTTACACGTTTTGTAGACTCTTCATGTTTACACGTTTTGTAGACATTCCATGTTTACACGTTTTGTAGACATTCCATGTTTACACGTTTTGTAGACATTCCATGTTTACACGTTTTGTAGACGTTCCATGTTTACACGTTTTGTAGACACTCCATGTTTACACGTTTTGTAGACATTCCATGTTTACACGTTTTGTAGACATTCCATGTTTACACGTTTTGTAGACATTCCATGTTTACACGTTTTGTAGACTCTTCATGTTTACACGTTTTGTAGACACTCCATGTTTACACGTTTTGTAGACACTCCATGTTTACACGTTTTTAGACTCTTCATGTTTACAAGTTTTGTAGACACTCCATGTTTACACGTTTTGTAGACTCTTCATGTTTACAAGTTTTGTAGACATTCCATGTTTACACGTTTTGTAGACACTCCATGTTTACACGTTTTGTAGACACTCCATTTGTACACGTTTTGTAGACACTCCATGTTTACACGTTTTGTACACACTCCATGTTTACACGTTTTGTAGACACTCCATTTGTACACGTTTTGACACTCCAGACACTCCATGTTTACACGTTTTGTAGACACTCCATTTTACGTTTAGTAGACACTCCATGTTTACACGTTTTGTAGACTCTCCATGTTTACAAGTTTTGTAGACACTCCATGTTTACACGTTTTGTAGACACTCCATGTTTACACGTTTTGTAGACACTCCACGTTTTTGTAGACACTCCATTTTACACGTTTTGTAGACACTCCATGTTTACACGTTTGTAGACACCCCATGTTTACACGTTTTGTAGACTCTCCATGTTTACAAGTTTTGTAGACACTCCATGTTTACACGTTTTGTAGACACTCCATGTTTACACGTTTTGTAGACACCCCATGTTTACACGTTTTGTAGACACTCCATGTTTACACGTTTTGTAGACACCCCATGTTTACACGTTTTGTACACACCCAATGTTTACACGTTTTGTACACACCCATGTTTACACGTTTTGTATTTACACGTTTTACACGTTTTGTAGACACTCCATGTTTACGTTTTGTAGACACTCCATGTTTACACGTTTTGTAGACATTCCATGTTTACACGTTTTGTAGACACCCCATGTTTACACGTTTTGTAGACACTCCATGTTTACACGTTTTGTAGACACCCCATGTTTACACGTTTTGTAGACATTCCATGTTTACACGTTTTGTAGACACTCCATGTTTACGTTTTTGTAGACACCCCATGTTTACACGTTTTTAGACACTCCATGTTTACGTTTTGTAGACACTCCATGTTTACACGTTTTGTAGACACTCCATGTTTACACGTTTTGTAGACACTCCATGTTTACACGTTTTGTAGACACTCCATTTGTACACGTTTTGTAGACACCCCATGTTTATGTTTTACACGTTTTGTAGACACTCATGTTTACACGTTTTGTAGACACTCCATGTTTACACGTTTTGTAGACACTCCATGTTTACACGTTTTGTAGACACTCCATGTTTACACGTTTACGTTTGTAGACACCCCATGTTTACACGTTTTGTAGACACATGTTTACACGTTTTTAGACACTCCGTTTACACGTTTTGTAGACACTCCATTTGTACACGTTTTGTAGACACCCCATGTTTACACTAGACACTCAATGTTTACACGTTTTGTAGGACACTCCATGTTTTGTTTGGTAGACACTCCATGTTTACACGTTTTGTAGACACCCCATGTTTACACGTTTTGTAGACACTCCATTTTACACGTTTTTAGACACTCCATGTTTACACGTTTGTAGACACTCCATGTTTACACGTTTTGTAGACACTCCATGTTTACACGTTTTTAGACACTCCATGTTTACACGTTTTGTAGACACTCCATTTGTACACGTTTTGTAGACACTCCATGTTTACACGTTTTGTAGACACTCCATTTTGTACACGTTTTGTAGACATTCCATGTTTACACGTTTGGTAGACACACGTTTTGTAGACACCCCATGTTTACAAGTTTTGTAGACATTCCATTTGTAGACACCCCACACGTTTTGTAGACACTCCATGTTTACACGTTTTGTAGACACTCCATGTTTACACGTTTTGTAGACACTCCATTTGTACACGTTTTGTAGACACTCCATTTTACACGTTTTGTAGACATTCCACGTTTTGTTTGTTTACACGTTTTTGTAGTTTACACGTTATGTAGACACTCCATGTTTACACGTTTTGTAGACATTCCATTTTACACGTTTTGTAGACACTCCATGTTTACACGTTTTGTAGACATTCCATTTGTACACGTTTGGTAGACACCCCATGTTTACACGTTTTGTAGACATTCCATGTTTACAAGTTTTGTAGACATTCCATGTTTACACGTTTTGTAGACACTCCATGTTTACACGTTTTGTAGACATTCCATGTTTACACGTTTTTGACATTCCATGTTTACACGTTTTTGTAGACATTCCACGTTTTGCAGACATTCCATGTTTACACGTTTTGTTTTTTACACGTTTTGTAGACATTCCATGTTTACACGTTTTGTAGACACTCCATGTTTACACGTTTTGTAGACACTCCATTTTACACGTTTTAGACACCATGTTTACACGTTTTGTAGACACTTCATTTTACACGTTTTGTAGACACTCCATGTTTACACGTTTTGTAGACACTCAATGTTTACACGTTTTGTAGACACTCCATGTTTACACGTTTACACGTTTGTAGACACTCCATGTTTACACACTCAATGTTTTTACACGTTTTTTGTAGACACCCCATGTTTGTTTTAGACACGTTTTTTGTAGACACTCAATGTTTACACGACACTCCATGTTTACACGTTTTGTAGACACTCAATGTTTACACGTTTTGTAGACACCCCATGTTTACACGTTTGGTAGACACTCAATGTTTACACGTTTTGTAGACACTCAATGTTTGTACGTTTGGTAGACACTCCATTATAGAAGAAATGTTTGTTTGTAGTGACGATAAAGTTTGGTGACACTATAGTTTGGGAAATGTGAGTGACGATAAAAGGCTGACTGAATAGAGGAAAATGTGAATGGACGCTCAAAACGTTTGGCTGACACTATAGAGAAGAAATGTGAGTGACGACAAAGGGCTGACAGAATAGAGGGAAATGTGAGTGACGATAAAGGGCTGACACTATAGAGGGAAATGTGAGTGACGATAAAAGGCTGACAGAATAGAGGGAAATGTGAGTGACGATAAAGGGCTGATTGAATAGAGGGAGATGTGAGTGACGATAAAGGGCTGATTGAATAGAGGGAAATGTGAGTGACGATAAAAGGCTGACAGAATAGAGGGAAATGTGAGTGACGATAAAGGGCTGATTGAATAGAGGGAGATGTGAGTGACGATAAAGGGCTGATTGAATAGAGGGATATGTGAGTGACGATAAAGGGGTGACTGTATAGAGGAGATGTGAGTGACGATAAAGGGGTGACCGTATAGAGAGATGTGAATGACGATAAAGGGTGACAGTATAGATGGAAATGTGAGTGTCGATAAAGGGGTAGAAAGTATAGATAGAAATGTGAGTGTCGATAAAGGATTGACGGTATAGAGGGAAATGTAAGTGTTAGGCATAGACCATGTGAAATAGGTTTTAGAACATGAAATAGATCTGTATGCATGTATATAATTCCGAATGGTCGTTCTTGTTCTGCCAAATACTCTGCTGCCGGGCTAAGGGTAACGATATTTTGTATGCAGGTTCTAAATTATCCCAAGATCGTTTTCATTTATTGTGGAGTTTCCACCAGAAGGGACGTTTGATTATTGAAAAGTTCATTCAGTAGAATTTTCATTAGCCAAAGCCGCCATTTTGAACAGTTTTTTTATGATTAATAATGTTGGAATACATGCGTAACCTCAGTATCGAATACTGACCCAATCTGATACAGTAGTCACCGCCTGCATGCACGGTCCACGGGGTGCAAAAACATTGTGCATCATGGTGAATGTTCATTTTGATGGAGCCAAGGACCACAACCCACTACTTGTATTTACATCGCGATTCTTGGCTGGACATAAACTCTTTTGTTTTGTTAGCTGTTTGTAATCGTTTGGGTTTTGTTTGTTGTTACTTGGTTGGAGGATAAAACCTAATTATAGGCTTAACCTCTTCTCATATATTGTTCATTCTTCTCTCGCTCAAGACTACAGGAGGGGATGAGATAGAGGTGTACTTTTTTTTATTTGTTGACACGCAGGTCATAAAAGTGACACAAGACCTTTCTCAGATTTTCTTACTGTGATCAAGAGAGCCGATCAGAGATCGTCGACGGCCGGGTTGGGGAGGGAACGGGCAGGGTGACAAGAGCCGAGACAACCAAGACAAGGCATTGTCGTGCGCACGTGCGTACATCATTAACACAGATCTAGATGTCGCACACACACAACACACACACACACACACACATCCACATCCATATACACACGCGCTTGCGACAGTCGAAATAAAAATAAAAATAATAGTAATAATAGTAATTGTAATAATAATAATGATACTATTAATAATAATAATTATAATAGTAATAGTAATAATAATAATAATATAATAATAATAGTAATAATAATAATAATGATATGATAATAGTAATAATAATATTAATAATAATAATAATAATAATAATAATATAATAATAATAATAATAATAATAATAATAATAATAATAATAATAATAATAACAATATAATAAATAATAATAATAATAATAATAATAATAATAATATTAATAATAATAATAATAATAATAATAATAATAATAATAATAATAATAATATATAATAATAATAATAATAATAATAATAATAATAATAATAATAATAATAATAATAATAATAATAATAATAATAATAATAATAATAATAATAAAATAATAATAATAATAATAATAATAATAATAATAATAATAATAATAATAATAATAATAATAATAATAATAAAAATAATAATAATATCATCATCATTTGTGGTTTGCGTTATTCAACACGTTGCCCACCATCCCTCTCCCTGTTGTTCTGTGTTCAGTGGCTCTTGTAAAATCCGAGTTGGTGGTGATATCGGGTGTGTTTTGTCTTAACGCCGTTACGTATGTGGTGCGTTGTCTGCCACGAGCTCTTTTCCCTTCTATGAATCCAGATGTTTCTAGTTGTTTAAGTCCATTTTGTCTCCACACATTGTCAAAATACCTCATTTGCCTTTTTCTTGATGTTCTTCAAAGTTCTCTTTCTTTTCCAATTTTGACAAGAACTTTCATGTTTGCTATTTTTGCTGTCCAGTGGATTTTCAATATTCTTCTATATATCCACATGTCAAATGCTTCTAAACGTTTACGACATTGTGCATCTTAAGTCCATGTTTCACATGCATATAATAGTGTGGAAAAGACATATGTCTGAGCTGTTTGTATTTTCGTGTCTGTTTTCAGTTTTGAATAGGAGACAACAGCAAATAATATTATGCAATGTTTGTTTTGCTATTGCTATCCTTCGCCTTATTTCGGTGGTGCCTTTGCAGTTGTTTATTATGATTGCGTCGAGGTATTTAAATTGTGTTATTTGTTTTATAGTTTGTTCTCTACTCGTTAAATTGAAGGACAGATTATCATCTTGTTTACAAACTGCCATGTATTCTGTCTTTTTCATGTCCAGTTATAATCCCTTTGTTTCACTAAAGTCTACTAATTTGTCTAATATTTGTTGGACACCATCTGGCGTGTATGCCATTAACACGGCATCATCTGCATATCTCATGTTGGTCAGGTTAACGCTACCAATGCTTATACCTCTCATGTTTTCAAGTTCATGGAAGATGATTTCGCTATATAACTTGAAGAGGTCTGGTGAGAGAACACAACCCTGTCTCACTCCTTTCTTGATGTTAAAAAAGCTGATGTCTCGTTATCCGTTTTGACGCAAGATGTTTGGTGCCAATACAGGTTGTTTACCAGTCTAAGGTCTTTATCATCTATTCCTATTGATTTTAACATTTTGAAGAGGGTTTTGTGTTGTATGGAGTCGAAGGCTTTGGAATAGTCGATGAAGCAAAGGTATAATTTT
>JAXRKP010000542.1:32500-35000 GCA_037039925.1 Doris montereyensis
GATAGATTTATAATAGATAAATAGATAGATAAATAGATAGATAGATTAGATACAATTATGATAATAGATAGTTAGATAGATTGATAGATAGTTGTAAATAAAGATAGATAGATAGTTTAGATAAATATATAGATAGATAGATAGATAAGATAGAAAATTCTATGAGAATCTGACATATATTTCTATGCATGTAGACGACAATTGCGTTAAATAACTATGACTTGCTCATGTTATAACTTCCTAATAAACGCTGTCTATAGCTTTATGTGTGTTAGAAACTCTGTCTCAGTGGGTGGAAAGGGGGGGACTTTGCGGCCTTTTTGATCTAAAAAAGTTGTTAAAACACACAGTAGCCCTTACAATTCTGATTCTGACATATCAGGCCGACCTAACATGGAAGGATTCAGGTGCGGTGTGTCTTGGAGGACTGAGGGCGCCAGGGGGGGGGGGGTTCTTCTGTTTGTTCCTTTATATTTGTCCTGTCGTTGTCCCCCTTTATGATAGATTGGCAGATTTAATATTTTATGTCCTATTTGTCACTTTCAAAAGAGAGAATTCGATAGGTCTAGAGTCAAGGTGTCGTTGGCCTCTGAACCAAAAATTCGTGGGTTAGATACTCCGATAGATTGAAACAAATTATCGAGGTTTTTTTCAGATAGTAAAACTTGTCTGTTCCCATCTAGTTTAATCGTCCAATCTAGTCAATCTAGTAGAATCTAGCCCATCTAGTCCAATCTAGTTTAATCTAGTCAATCTAATCTAGTCCAATCTAGTTTAATCTAGTCAATCTAGTCCAATCTAGTCAATCTAGTCCAATCTCAATTTAGATAGAAGATAGTCCAATCCTAGTCCAATCTAGATCAATCTAGTCAATCTAGTCCAATAGATAGTCAATCTAGTCCAATCTAGTCAATCTAGTTTAATCTAGTCCAATCTATCCAATCTAGTCCAATCTGGTCAATAGATAGATCAGATAGTCCAATCTAGGTCCAATCTGATAGATCTGATCAATCTAGTCAATCTAGTCAATCTAGGCCCATCTAGTCCAATCTAGTCCAATCTAGTCCAATCTAGTCAATCTAGTCCAATCTAGACGACAATCTAGTAAATCTGACTTGTCAATCTAGTCCAATCTAGTCCAATCTAGTCCAATCTAGTCCAATCTAGGCCTTTTTGATCTAAAAAGGATTGTTAAAAACACAAGTAGTCCAATCTGATTCTGACATATCAGGCCAATCTAACATGGAAGGATTCAGGTGCGGTGTGTCTTGGAGGCCCATCTGGTTCAATCTATTCCAATCTAGTCCAATCTAGTCCCATCGGTGGATTCAATTTTATGTCCCTATTAGTCCAATCTAGTCCAATCAAGTTGTCGTTGGCCAATCTGAACCAAAAAATCTGGGTTTTTACCTGAGGATTGAAACCCATCTAGGTTCCAATCGAGTAAAACTTGTCTGTTATCTATGCCCATCTACCATCTAGGCCCATCTAGTCCAATCTAGTTTAATCGTCCAATCTAGTCCAATCTAGTCCAATCTAGTCCAATCTAGTCCCATCTAGGTGCTAGTCCAATTTAGTCCAATCTAGTCCCATCTAGGCGCATCTAGTCCCATATAGTCCAATCTAGTCCCATCTAGGCCCATCGTTCCATCAAATCCCATTTAGGCCCATCTAGGCTCATCTAGGTCCGTCTGGCCCATCTAGGCCCATCTAGTCCCATATAGGCCTATCTAGTCCCATATAGGCCCATTCCAAACTAGGCCCATCTAGGCTCATCTAGCCCCATCTAGTCCAATCTAGTCCAATCTAGTCCAATATAGTCTTACCTAGGCCCATCTAGTCCAATCTAGTCCAATCTAGTACCATCTAGACCCATCTATGCCCTAGGTCCATCGTCCCAACAAGTCCCATCTAGGCCCATTTAGGCCCATCTAGGCCCATCTAGTCCAATCTAGTCTAGTCCAATCTAGTCCCATATAGGCCCATCTAGGCCGTAGTCGAATCTAGTCCCATCTAGGTCCATCTAGTCCCATCTGGTCCAATCTAGTCCCATCTACAACCATTTAGGCCCATTGTCCCATCAAATCCCATCTAGGCCCATCTCAGCCCATCTGGGTCCATCTAGGCTCATCTAGGCCCATCTAGTCCCATCAACATAGGCCCATTCTAATCTAGGCCCACCTAGTCCCATCTAGTCCAATCTAGTCCCATCTACTCCAATCTAGTCCCATCTAGGCCCTAGGCCCATCTAGTCCAATCTAGTCGAATATAATCCCATCTAGTCCAATCTAGTCCATCTAGGCCCATCTAGCCTATCTAGGTCCATCGCCCCATCGTTTCATCTATCCCATATAGGCCCATCTAGTCCAATCTAGTCCAATCTAGTCCAGCCTAGTCCAATCTTGTCCCATCTAGTCCAATCTTGTCCAATCTAGTCCAATCTTGTCCAATCTAGTCCAATCTAGTCCAATCTTGTCCAATCTAGTCCAATCTAGTCCAA
>JAXRKP010000542.1:40000-57500 GCA_037039925.1 Doris montereyensis
GACATTTAAATGACTTGAAGGAATAATGTGACGTGTGAGACTCATTTGGAAATGAAAAAGTTCTTTTTGATCACGATAATACCGGCCCACACGAACATCGCGACAAGGGAGGCAATCACCTACTTTGGGTGGACAACAATGCCGCATCCTCCTTGCTCGTCGGATCTAGCTCATTCTGAATTCCAGTTCACTGAAAGAAACCTTTGAGGGCCCATCTTTATGAGAATGCCGATCAAGTAAACACTGATGTCACGAATTGGCTAGAAAATCAGACGTCAGAATTTTAAAAGGCTGACATACATGACCTGACTAAACGGTGAACACTGGCTATCAAGAGAGGTGGAGACTAAAAGTATAATCACAGGAATTTGATCCTCTATTGCCTGGCTTCAAAGTGATGTAGGATACTTGCTACTGTATATGTTTATCTTTTAGCAATAAACAAAATAGTATTAATTATTACCAGACACCTACCTACCCCCTGGTCCAAGTATGTGGGTCGACACCTTGTCCTGTCCGAGACTCTATGTGCATTAAAGGTTCCTTGGCTGTTTACAGGGCAGCTCGAGCAAAAGTAAAAAATATTACCAAAAACCCCGAGACCACCTTTTTTGTGGATGGGGGTAAATCAAATCAAATCAAATCAAAAACGTCTCTTGAACAAACTTCCTAAGAAGTCACAAGAGTATATTTTGGATCCATTCTCTGGTAGGCCACAGAATAATGACTGAGGTATTCTAAGTATATAAATTGTACGAGGAATTATAAGAAGATGAGATCAAAGTTTACAATTATTTTCATATAGCAAAGTCAAAATTTTGAAAAGTGTGAAAATCTTGAGACTAAAATGTCATTCGACAACGTACAGACGTAAGACAACTCATTTTCACCATATGATCATGATGACATGGTGGTACTGATATCAAAATTAGTGTGTTGACTTAAATGTCTAGTCTAGATCGAGTTGAAGGTGTGACAAAAATTAATATAGACCCCCACCGATAGGAAAAGTTTTCCGTGTGTCCATGACCATGATGGGCCGCAATGCGTCATCAACGGGCCGGTCAGTCATGGCAACCTTGAAAATGAGCCACACTCATCGGACACGTCAGGGATGCATTCCTGGCTGCTATCATTAAACACCCCACGGTATTGCTTAACTGTAAGGTATTTACTGCTGCGACATTTCCATCTCGTGTGTCAATGATTGTCAAAGTCCCAAACAATGTTGCCATGGAATCATTATGCCTCATAAACAATCTATGAACTCGATGAACCCTATTATAAACGTTGTCTGAGCTAATTCCGAAAAATCAATTTACTTTTCTTGACATAACCTAAACGAAAATGTAAACATCGATCCGTTGTCCAACATTTATAGCGTTATGGCCTGACTTTACGTTGAAATGACTCCAATTACTTGGTATTAAAAATTATCAAGTCTAGAGTCAACGATAAGATGGTAAGGGAAGATAAAACTTTATTATCTTAGAAGGTCCATTTCCGGAGCAATAGATTCATTATACTACTTTTTCATTATCTCGATCAATCAGTTCTCTCTCTCTCTCTCTCTCTCTCTCTCTCTCTCTCTCTCTCTCTCTCTCTCTCTCTCTCTCTCTCTCTCTCTCTCTCTCTCTCTCTCTCTCTCTCTCTCTCTCTCTCTCTCTCTCTCTCTCTCTCTCTCTCTCTCTCTCTCTCTCTCTCTCTCTCTCTCTCTCTCTCTCTCTCTCTCTCTCTCTCTCTCTCTCTCTCTCTCTCTCTCTCTCTCTCTCTCTCTCTCTCTCTCTCTCTCTCTCTCTCTCTCTCTACTACTCTCTACTCTCCTCTCTCTCTCTCTCTCTCTCTCTACTCTCTCTCTCTCTCTCTCTCTCTCTCTCTTCAATACTGACGGAGAAAGAACATTCTTCCACTACTCTCTGATGATCTCCTGTCTCTCTCTCTCTCAATCTTCAAACGTGACGGAGAAAGAACATTAATTCACTACATAATATATGATAGCCAAGACAAGTACTCGTCAATAAACTCAAATAGTACAGGGGACAGGTAGTCCAGAGGTACGTTGTCGGCCTCTCAACCAAACTGTAGGGGATTTGAGGCAAGGTGTCGGCCTCTCATCCAAACGGTAGGGGATTTGAGGCAAGGTGTCGGAATCTCAACCAAACGGTAGGGGATTTGAGGCAAGGTGTCGGCCTCTCATCCAAACTGTAGGGGATTTGAGGCAAGGTGTCGGCATCTCATCCAAACGGTAGGGGATTTGAGGCAAGGTGTCGGCCTCTCAACCAAACATTAGGGGATTTGAGGCAAGGTGTCGGCATCCATCCAAACGGTAGGGGATTTGAGGCAAGGTGTCGGCATCTCAACCAAACGGTAAGGGATTTGAGGCAAGATGTCGGCCTCTCAACCAAACATTAGGGGATTTGAGGCAAGGTGTCGGCATCTCATCCAAACGGTAGGGGATTTGAGGCAAGGTGTCGGCATCTCAACCAAACGGTAGGGGATTTGAGGCAAGGTGTCGGCATCTCAACCAAACGGTAAGGATTTGAGGCAAGATGTCGGCCTCTCAACCAAACATTAGGGGATTTTGAGGCAAGGTGTCGGCATCTCATCCAAACGGTAGGGATTTGAGGCAAGGTGTCGGCATCTCAACAAACGGTAGGGGATTTGAAACGGCCTCTCATAGGGGATTTGAGGCAAGGTGTCGGCATCTCAACCAAACAGTAAGGAATTTGAGGCAAGGCGTCTGCCTCTCAACAAAACAGTAAGGGATTTGAGGCAAGGTGTCGGCATCTCAACCAAACAGTAAGGCATTTGAGGCAAGGCGTCTCCTCTCAACAAAACAGTAAGGGATTTCAGGAAGGTGTCGGCCTAATCGACCAAACTGTAGGGGATTTCAGGCAAGGTGTCGTCCTCTAAACCAAACAGTAAGGGATTTCAGGAAGGTGTCGGCCTATCGACCAAATTGTAGGGGATTTCAGCAAGGTGTCGTCCTCTAAACCAAACAGTAAGGGATTGAGGCAAGGTGTCGGCCTCTCGACCAAACAGTTAGGGATTTCAGGCAAGTTGTCGACCTCTCAACCCAACAGTAAGCGATTTGAGGCAAGGTGTCGGCCTCTCAACCAAACAGTTAGGGATTTCAGGCAAGTTGTCGGCCTCTCAACCCCATTGTAGAGGATTCGAGTAAGGTGTCGGCCTCTCAACAAAACGGTGGGGAATTTGAGGCGAAGTGTCGGCCTCTCAACCAGACGGTAAGGGATTTGAGTAAGGTGTCGGCCTCTCAACCAGACAGTGGCGGATTTGAGTAAGGTGTCGGCCTCTCAACCAAACGGTAGAGGATTTGAGTAAGGTGTCGGCCTCTCAACCCAAACGGTAAGGGATTTGAGTAAGGTGTCGGCCTCTCAACCAAACGGTAGAGGATTTGAGTAAGGTGTCGGCCTCTCAACCAAACGGTCAACCAAAAGGGATTTGAGTAAGGTGTCGGCCTCTCAACCAAACGGTGGCGGATTTGAGTAAGGTGTCGGCCTCTCAACCAAACAGTGGGGGATCTTGAGTAAGGTGTCGGCCTCTCAACCAAACAGTGGCGGATTTGAGTAAGGTGTCGGCCTCTCAACCAAACGGTAGGGGATTTGAGTAAGGAGTCGGCCTCTCAACCAAACGGTAAGGGATTTGAGTAAGGTGTCGGCCTCTCAACCAAACGGTAGGGGATTTGAGTAAGGTGTCGGCCTCTCAACCAAACGGTAGGGGATTTGAGTAAGGTGTCGGCCTCTCAACCAAACGGTAAGGGATTTGAGTAAGGTGTCGGCCTCTCAACCAAACGGTAGGGGATTTGAGTAAGGTGTCGGCCTCTCAACCAAACGGTAAGGATTTGAGTAAGGTGTCGGCCTCTCAACCAAACGGTAAGGGATTTGAGTAAGGTGTCGGCCTCTCAACCAAACGGTAGGGGATTTGAGTAAGGTGTCGGCCTCTCAACCAAACGGTAAGGGATTTGAGTAAGGTGTCGGCCTCTCAACCAAACGGTAGGGGATTTGAGCCCAGCCAACGGTTGGCAAAATTTCTTGAGATTTTTCGAGCGAAATCTATCCCCCTGGTCCCATTGGAGACAGGCGATAAAAAAGGAGGTCCCATGTGCAGATCACAACACTATGTGTATGTTAAGTTTCAAAATATGACGTCATACGCTTGTATTACTATACAGCAAGGACTGGAGGTAAATGATCGTTGGCGCCTGCGTCAGACCTGACACATGTGTCTAAGCCAACACACTCAACTAACACCATTACTTCTACACTGTCGCGGTTATCGTCGTGGATGAAACTGCAACAGGATGAATGGAATTGAATGAAATTGCAAGGAATGGAATGGAATAGAATGAAATCATGAAAATACATTGAACTGATATGCCAATTAATTAATAATGTTCTGTTCTTTCGTTAAATAATTTCCTCTCCCTCCTCCCCTCCCCCCGCCTCCCTATTTAAATCCCCTCCTCCGTAGACACGACAACCGCCTGTGGTTTGGGTTGCAAGAACGCCGCCACGTGCTATACAGACGGTACAGACGAATTGTGTCTGTGTACGCCAGATTTCCATGGACCCCTCTGTGATCAGGAACGAGGTAATGAATATCATAATATTGTTATATATTATTAGATAAATGATAAAATTCAAGCAGTTGATAAATAGATAAAATTATATTCAACTTAAATAATTAAATACACAGACCCATGAGTAATAAATAGTAAAAGTTCTAGATCTTAAAGTACGAATAATACGTGAGAACCTGGCTAGAAGGACCACCAAATTGGTTACTGTAAATAAACACAAAATTAATAATTGAGAACCTGGCTAGAAGGACCACCAAATTGGTTACTGTAAATAAACACAAAATTAATAATTGAGAACCTGGCTAGAAGGACCACCAAATTGGTTACTGTAAATAAACACAAAATTTAATATGTGGGACTTATCAAAAGACACGACAGACAAAAAGGTGCATTTATGTTGGAGTAAAAACTATAAGAAAAAAGGAAGAGTTTCCAACCGATAATGAGATGGGAAGACGAGTTCAAAGAATGGACAGGAAGGACTGCGACAGGGGCTAGACGTGTAAGAGCTGTCGTGAACAGAGGGAAATTCCGCAAGATTGCATGGGAGGCTACGGCCAGACAGGCTTCGCCTAACTCACTGCCATAGATTTTAAACGTACAATTACTTGTAAATAAAAGCAATACGTAAATACATAAAGAAATAGATACATGATACATAATCATTTATGAACAAGGATATAGATTTTATGAAAGTCTATTCTATTATATTCTATAATTATATTCTTTTATATTCTACTCTAATTTATTCTTTCTTTCTTTATCATTTCCCATTTAACCTTTCGGTGTATGGGTTTAGATGTCCGAAATATCTTTCTCCAGGCTGCCCTGTCCTGGCAGTTTCTGTTTCCCTTCAAAAAGTTAAATTTCTTTGTTTCAATGCCTCTTTTATATCTTCTTCCCGTTTTCTCCGAGGTCTGCCTTTTGGTCTTTTATACTGATTTATTTATCTATTGTCATTTATTCTGTTTACATGCCCAAACCATCTCAGTTCATTTATTTCTATCTTAGTTTTTATGCCATCTGCTTTGGTTTGATCTCTTATTGTTGTGTTTCTGATTTCGTCTCGTATAGTTTTCCATATTACTCTTCTTAGACATTTCATTTCAGCTGCTTGTACTCTACTCTGATGGTTATATATTGGCATTGTCTTTTGGATTCTCTGGCTGATTTCTTTTCTTAGTTTTCCCTCTGAGTTATTCCATACTCTAGGTAATTGTAGATTTGAACTTTTATAAGTTCTCCCTGCCCAATTTAAGATTTTGTGTTTTAGCTTCCATAGTTACTTGCATTGTTTTGGTTTTCTTTGTATTTAGTTTCATTCCTCTTTTATCTAGTTTATTATTCATCATGTTGATATTGGACTAAAGGTCACTTTCCGATTTTCTAAACAGAACTAAATCATCAGCAAATGAAAGCATTAATACATTTACTGGTTTGCGTTTCCACATATCTATATTCATTTTCTTCATTTTTGAGGATGCCTTTGCGACTGAATCCATAAAGGTGATAAACAAAAGAGGACTAAGGATACAACCCTGCCTCACTCCGATACATCAAATTCTTCCGATACGTTTACAGCTACTCTCACTGCATATGTTGGTTTATTATAACAGCATTTAATGGCTTCTATTAACTTTTGCTCTACATTACGTTCTTTTAAGGAATGTAATAGTTTGTTCCTCCTCACAGTCAAATGCCTTTTCTAAGTCAATAAAACACAGGTGCAAGTCAATGTTTCTCTCAAGGAATGTTTCTATTATTTGTCTAACTGTAAGTATGTGGTCTTGTACACTTCTTCCTGGTTTAAATCCGCTCTCATGTTCTTCAGTCTGATCCTCTATTCTTTTCCTTTACCTCATTTCCAGTATCCTGGCATATACTTTTCGCTAAGTAGTGATATCCCTCTATAGTTTGAGCATTCCATAGTTGATCCTATCTTATATATTGGTACCACCGTTCCCTTTTTCCAGTCGTCTGGCACCTGTTTGAACTTCCATGCTTGTTGGCATATTGCATGTAGTAGTTTGTCTGCATCTCTCCCTTGGTTTTTAATCATTTCTTGGGCCTTTCCCAATTTCCCTTTTCTTATAGCTGTTTGGATTTATTCCATTGAGATATTTACATCTTCAGCTCTCTCAACTGTATTACTAGTCACTCTTACTAATTGATTTGTACTCCTTGTTTCATATGTTCTGGAGGGATTATGTAATTGTTGAAATTACTTTCTCCCCTGTTTCCATGATTTCGCTGTCTCTTTCATTATTTCTCATTTGGCGGTCTTAATCTGTCGTATTTGGCATGATTTGGTCTTTTTAATGCTGCTCATTGTCCCCCAGAACAGCTTTCGATTTCCTTGATTTCTTTCTTGAAGTCATTGTCCAAACACTTCCCATTGTTCCTGTTTTGCTTTCCTCATTTCTTCTTTGGTGATAGTTCTTTTACTCATGTACTTTATCCTATTCTCTGGCCTCTTTGTTTGAAAGTATTTTCCAGGCATCCTTCTTTTCTTTGATCTTAGTCTTGATATTCTCATTCCACCATGCTGTTCTTTTCCTTTCTCCTCTAATCTGTTTCCTACCACATACCTCTTCGGTACAACTGGGGAATGTTTCTTTATACATTTGCCACTTTTCTTCTATTTCCAAATCCATGTGCCTTTCACTGATAAATCGTTTTATCCTAGATTGGTGTAGCTGTGTTACTATTGGTTTATTTAGTTCTTCTATTTTGAGCTTAGTAGCTTTTTTCTCTTTCTTTTTCTGTTTGTTCTCTTCAGTCAGATATCTTATTTTTGGCAATCACTAACTGAGGATCAATAAATATTTCTGCTCCTCTTTTTACTCTTGCATCCAGTGTACTGTAAAAGTGAGCTGATAACTATTATGTAGTCTATGATTGACTTTTCATACCTGTCTTCATTTACTCTTGTATATTTGTGGATATCTTTATGAAGACAAAAAAATCTATTAGTCTCTCCACATTTGGATAAGTCGTTGTCTCTCCTTCTGTACGTATTATTCCTCCTGATGTTTCTACATTGTTGCCTGCTCTAGCATTTAAATCGCCTAAAAGCATTAGTTACTGTTTGGGTTTGCGATTCTCTGCAGCTATTTGTATATTGTTGTCAAATATATATTTTTCTTCTTTGATGTCATCTTCGTTTGGTGCATAAGCTATTAATAATTTAATTTCTCGTCCTTTTGGTTGAATGTTTACCTCTAATAGCTGTGGGCTTATAAATTTCCAACTTTCTAGTATCTTGTCCTGCCTTTTATGCATTAGGAGGCCTACTCCTGCTCTAGCTCTATCTTTGATATCTACTCCTGAGAAGATTAAAGTATCATTTGGTCCTACATTTTCTATTCCTTGTCCCTTTTTCTTTGTTTCTGCAATGAAGAAAATATCTACTTTTCCATTTTTTACCCTGGTATTCCATATTCCAAAAAATCACAGCCCGTGTTCGTTTCCATGTTCGTCTTCTTGAGATCAAGCCGGGTATAGCATTATATGTACTTCTTTGAATCTGTTTGTTTTGGACAAGCAGGTGATTAGCTCACTGTACCCTAGGTAGATCGTCGGGTGCCACCTTAAGGCCCCTATGGGGTATTGTTATTTTTCTGTCAGGGTTAACTCCCTTAGCCTTTGGTCGACCAAGACCAGCCTGCAAGGCAGCAGGTTATTTTCTGTCAGGATTAACTCCCTTAGCCTTTGGTCAGCCAAGACCGACCTTCAACGCAGCAGATTGTTTTCTGTCAGAGTTAACTCCCTTAGCCTTTGGTCAAGACCAGGCTGCAAGGCAGCAGGTTGTTTTCTGTCAGAGTTAACTCACTTAGCCTTTGGTCAGCCAAGATCTGCCTGCAAGGCAGCAGGAGACTCGTGAAGAGCGGGACTGTCATATTACCGTACAGGTGCGTATCTGTCCACTGCCCGGCTAATCTATTCTATTCTATTGTATTCTTATCTATTATCATATATTATATTCTATTTTACTCAGAGGATTATTGTGTGAAAAACACTTTTGTTTTTCACTCAAAAGCTAATGTCTCCCTATTCTCTCTTCTCTATGCCTTATTTCTAGTCACAGTGTCTTGCAATGGAGAAAAATAGTGTCTTTTCTGTATGTCTTATTTCTACATTCACAGTGTCTTGCAATGGAGAAATATTGTCTCTTTCGTATGTCTTAATTTTACAGTCGCGATGTCTTGCCATGGAGAAAAACATTGTCTCTTCTGTATGTCTTATTTCTACAGTCGCAGTGTCTTGCAATAGAAAAAATATTGTCTCTTCTGTATGTCTTCTTTCTACAGTCGCGGCATCTTGCAATATAGAAAACTATTGTCTCTTCTGTATGTCTTCTTTCTACAGTCGCTGCATCTTGCAATATAGAAAACTATTGTCTCTTCTGTATGTCTTCTTTCTACAGTCGCCGCGGCATCTTGCAATATAGAAAACTATTGTCTCTTCTGTACGTCGTATTGCTAGAGTTGCCGTGTCTTGCAATGGAGAAAATATTGTCTTTTCTGTATGTCTTATTTCGACAGTCAATGGAGAAAAATATTGTCTCTTGTGTATGTCTTATTTCTACAGTCTTGCAATGGAAAAAGATATTATCTCTTCTGTATGTTTTATTTCTAGAGTTGCAGTGTCTTGCAATGGAGAAAAATATTGTCTCGTCTGTATGTCATATTTCAAGAGTTGCGGTGTCTTGCAAAGGAGAAAAATATTGTCTCTTCTGTATATCTTTTTCGACTGTCAATGGAGAAAAATATTGCCTCTTGTGTATGTCTTATTTCTACAGTCGCGGTGTCTTACATGTAAAAAAATATTGTATCTTCTGTATGTTTTTTTTCGACAGTCAATGGAGAAAAATATTGTCTCGTGTGTATGTCTTATTTCTACAGTTGCAGTGTCTTGCAATGGAGAAAAAGACTGTCTCTTGTGTATGCTTATCTCTAGAGCCGCTGTATCTTGCGATAGAGAAATATATTTTCTCTTCTATATGTCTTATTTCTACAGTCGCGGTGTCTTGCAATAGAGAAAATATTGTCTCTTTTGTACGTCTTATTTTGTCTGTCAATGGAGAAAAATGTTGTCTCTTGTGTATGTCTTTTTTCGACAGTCAACGGAGAAAAATAATGTCTCTTCTGTATGTCTCATTTCTACAGTCGCAATATCTTGCAATAGAGAAAAATATTGTCTCTTCTGTATTTCTTATTTCGACAGTCAATGGAGAAAAATATTGTCTGTTGTGTATGTCTTATTTCTACAGTCGCGGTGTCTTGCAATGGAGAAAAATCTGTGTCTTGTGTATGTCTTATTTCTACAGTCACGGTGTCTTGCAATGGAGAAAAATCTGTGTCTTGTGTATGTCTTATTTCTACAGTCGCGGTGTCTTGCAATGGAGAAGAATATGTCTCTTGTGTATGTCTTATTTCTACAGTCACGGTGTCTTGCAATGGAGAAAACATGACTGTGACCGTCTCACCCATACAGCCTTTTTCAGGATTGATGTATTTGGGGGAATTGGACCCAGAACCCAATTGTCTCTTGGAAATCGACATTAGCAACACAATATACAGGTAACGGTGTGGGGGGGAGGGGTAACGGTTTGAATACATTAGATAGAGTATGTGAATTTTTTGTGGTCTAGGAGGTAGAATGTTGGATTTGGGATCGTAAAATCCTTGGGTTCGAATCCTGGCAATATTTTAAGACGAAGACCGATGATGACGTTCTTTGGGAAAGAGTAAAGATGAACAGTGAGGAATGGGCGTGTCGACAGTGATGAATGAGGACCTGAAATAAATAGTAGACACCCATCACCAACTGTCAGTGAATAAGGGGAACTCGGTAGTCCATAGATAAGGTGTGTCGGCCTCTCAACCCAAAAGTCGTGGGTTCGAGCCCAGCGAACGTTAGAGCCCCCTTGGCTGTTTAGAGGACAGTCCGGGCAAAACTAAAAATCCTTCAAAAAAAAACAACAAGATCACCTTAGTTGTGGATGTGGGTAAAGCAAATCAAGTCAATGGCTATAACTGAGCTGATAGTCGTGATATTCCCGTTAAACAAACTTCTTTCTAACGAGCGTAGTCAAAAGGTTCTTAGTGAGCTGTCTTTTGATGGAGAAGAGACGGTTGCCGACGCAGAGGTTGCAGGTTCGACCCTGAAAGAAGTGGCATGTCTTGAAGGAGCTCAAGAAGTTGACAAAAGGTCAAGAAAAAGATGAGAAATGTCTGTTGGTGGTCTATATCCTAACAAAGGTGTCTAGCAATGGTAATGATGAACTACAGCGCAATGTCACATAGTTGAATAGGAGTTTTTTATGATTTTAGATTCGTATGGCTGTTTAAGAGAACGATTTAGAATATCGCCCTGTTTGCATGCTTTAGATGGATAAATCTTCACTTCTTGGATGAAAATGGATGGGAGCTGTCTGTCATTATGCTACTAAATTTTCGCATAAAGCCTCATATAATCGCATGACAACTTTTCATTTTATTTCTTTTTTTATTCCAGTTTAACCGTTCCACTGGACTCTGACTGCAACCCATCTGTTGTCAACGAATCTCTGGTAATCCCTGATAATTTATATTTTCAAGTTTGTTTGATTTAGCTATTTCATAACACAACCAAATTGTTCTTCGGCTCGAGATATGTCACGCTTCAAACAACAGTGGCGTTGTTGCGGAACCGTAGTGTTGCCAGTTTGTAATCATGATGACACTGATTCAAAACCGATGGTTGCTCCAGGTAGCGATTTTTTTTACAACGTGATACTTTTAGGAAAGCTACTTCCCTCTGCTCCTCACTTGGACTCAACTCAGGTGTGAATGAATACCCAGCTTTAGGTGGAGAGAGACATCCTGTCAGAGTTTTAATATGAAGTGCCTAAACGGCTGTTGTACTGTATGCTCTCCAGGAAGATGAGAAGGACTGAAGGAAACGATCTGCCGAGGACTAGATAATGACGTGGATAGTGAATCTGCACTTTTGCCGGGGGAGGGGGATAAGAACCATAAATCTATCGTTATCGTTTATCTTCATTCTTTGAATTTTAGATTTTTCACACAAATAATAATGGTCCTTTGACTTCGTATCTGGTAAGTAGGTGCTGCAGCTGTGAATAATTCCTCTTGAACTCTCCACCGATGGAGAGGGTGTTGAAGATTCGAAAATGGAAGGAGGAAGTGGAAGTGCGTTGAGTCGGGCGGAAGGAGTCAGACTTTTTTAGTTTGATTGTTTGTTTGTTTGTTTGTGTGTTTATTTGTTTGCTGTTTTATTTGATTTCATAGTCTTTTATTGAAATTTTGGGAGACATGTTGTTTCTTGTTTTCGTGGGTTTGTGTGTGTATGTGTGTGTGTGTGTGTGTGTGTGTGTGTGTGTAGGGGACGGAGTTGTGTTGATTTATGTTTCTGGGGGGGGGGGTCTTCTTTCCTTTGTTTCCGTTTGGGGTGGGGGTTTCTTTCCTTCGTTTCCGTTCTGGGGGTTGTCTTTCCTTTGTTTCCGTTCTGAGGGTTGTCTTTCCTTTGTTTATGTTTGGGAGTCAGGGTCTTCTTTCCTTTGTTTCCGTTTGGGGATGATGGGGGGGAGGTTTCCTTTGTTTCCGTTTGGGGTGGGGCGTTTCTTTCTTTTCTTTTCGTTTGGCGTGGGGTTGTCTTTCCTTTGCTTCCGTTCTGGTATGTTTCTTTCCTTTGTTTCCGTTCTTATGGGTTTATTTCCCGTGTTTCCGTTCTGGGGGTTTCTTTCCTTTGTTTCCGTTCTGGGATTTTATTTTCTTTGTTTCCGTTCTGGGGTTTCTTTCCTTTGTTTCCGCTCTGGAGGGTGTTTCTTTCCTTTGATTTCATTTGGGATTGGGTTTCTTTCCTTTTATTCCGTTTGGGGGTGGGGTGTTTCTTTCCTTTCTGTCCGTTTGGATGGGGTGTTTCTTTCCTTTCTTTCCGTTCTGGTAGATTTCTTTCCTTTGTTTTCCGTTCTGGGGTTTATTGCCTTTGTTTCCATTCTGGGGAGGATTTTTTCCTTTGTTTCCGTTCTGTGGGTTTCTTTCGGTTGTTTCCCTTCTGGAGGGTGTTTCTTTCCTTTGTTTCCGTTTGGGGTGGAGTTTCTTTCCCTTAATTACGTTTTGAGTTTGGGGTTTCTTTCCATTGTTTCCGTTTGGTGTGGCGGTTTCTTTCCTTTGATTCCGCTTAGAGGTGGAGGATTTTTTTCCTTTGATTACGTTTAAGGGTAGGGGGTTTACTTTCCTTTGTTTCCGTTTGGGGTGGGGGATTCTTTCCTTTGATTCCGTTTAGGGTTGGGGGGGATTCTTTCCTTTGATTCCGGTTAGGTTTGGGGTATTCTTTCCTTTGATTCCGTTTAGGGTTGGGGGATTCTTTCCTTTGAATCCGTTTAGGGCTGGGGGATTCTTTCCTTTGATTCCGTTTAGGGCTAGGGGGATTCTTTCCTTTGATTCCGTTTAGGGTTTATGGTATTTTTTGTTTTGATTCCGTTTGGAGGTGGGTTTCTTTACTTTGATTCCGTTTTGGGTTTCTTTACTTTGACTCCGTTTTGAGGTGGGGGTTTCTTTACTTTGATTCCGTTTTTGGGTATGGATTTTTTTACTTTGATTCCGTTTGGAGGTGTGGGTTTCTTTACTTTAATTCCGGTTTGAGGGTGTGGGTTTCTTTACTTTGATTCCGTTTGGAGGTGTGGGTTTCTTTACTTTAATTCCGGTTTGAGGGTGTGGGTTTCTTTACTTTGATTCCGTTTGGAGGTGGGTTTTTTTTTACTTTGATTCCGTTTGGGGGTGTGGGTTTCTTTTCTCTGTTTCCGTTTGGGGTTGTGGGTTTCTTTCCTTTGATTCCGTTTGGAGTTGGGGGGGTTCTTTCCTTTGATTCTGATTGGGGGTGGGGGTATCTTTGCTTTGATTCCGTTTGGATGTGTGGGTTTCGTTACTTTAATTCCGTTTGGATGTGTGGGTTTCTTTTCCGTTTTTTAATTACGTTTGAGGTGTGGGTTTCTTTACTTTGATTCCGTTTGGAGGTGTGGGTTTCTTTACTTTGATTCCGTTTGGGGGTGGGGGTTTTTACTTTGATTCCGTTTGGGGTGGGGTTTTGTCCTCTGATTACGTTTGGAGGTGGGGTGGTTTTTTACTTTGATTCCGTTTGTGGGTGTGGGTTTCTTTTCTATGTTTCCGTTTGGGTTGTGGGTTTCTTTTCTTTGATTCCGTTTGGGGTGTGGGTTTCTTTACTTTGATTCCGTTTGGGGGTGTGGGTTTCTTTACTTTGATTCCGTTTGGGGGTGTGGGTTTCTTGCCTTTGATTCCGTTTGGAGGTGGCGGTTTCTTTACTTTGATTCCGTTTGTGGATGGGGTTTCTTTACTTTGATTTTGTTTGGAGGTGTGGGTTTCTTTACTTTGATTACGTTTGGAGGTGAGGGTTTCTTTACTTTGATTACGTTTGGAGGTGGGGGGTTCTTTACTTTGATTTCGTTTGGAGGTGGGGGTTCTTTACTTTGATTACGTTTGGAGGTGGGGGGGTTCTTTACTTTTGATTACGTTTGGAGGTGGGGGGGTTCTTTACTTTGATTTCGTTTGGAGGTGGGGGGGGGGGTTCTTTACTTTGATTTCGTTTGGAGGTGAGGGTTTCTTTACTTTGATTTCGTTTGGAGGTGAGGGTTTCTTTACTTTGATTTCGTTTGGAGGTGAGGGTTTCTTTACTTTGATTTCGTTTTGGGGAGGTGGGGTTTCTTTACTTTGATTTCGTTTGGAGGTGAGGGTTTCTTTACTTTTGATTTCGTTTGGAGGTGAGGTTTCTTTACTTTGATTTCGTTTGGAGGTGGGGGGGTTCTTTACTTTGATTTCGTTTGGAGGTGAGGTTTCTTTACTTTGATTACGTTTGGAAGTGTGGGTTTCTTTACTTTGATTACGTTTGGAAGTGTGGGTTTCTTTACTTTGATTACGTTTGGAGGTGGGGGGGGGGTTCTTTTACTTTGATTACGTTTGGAGGTGAGGTTTCTTTACTTTGATTACGTTTGGAGGTGGGTGTTTCTTTACTAGGATTCCTTTTTAGAGGTGTGGGTTTTATTACTTTGATTCCGTTTGGGGTGGGTTTCTTTCCTTGATTCCGTTTGGGGGTGTGGGTTTCTTTACTTTGTTTTCGTTTGGGGGTGGGGGTTTCTTTACTTTGATTCCGTTTGGAGGTGGGGTTTTTTACTTTGATTCCGTTTGGGGGTGTGGGTTTCTTTACTTTGATTCCGTTTGTGGATGTGGGTTTCTTTACTTTGATTATGTTCGTGGATGTGGGTTTCTTTACTTTGATTCAGTTTGTGGATGTGGGTTTCTTTACTTTGATTATGTTCGTGGATGTGGGGTTTCTTTACTTTGATTCCGTTTGTGGATGTGGGTTTCTTTACTTTGATTCCGTTTGTGGATGTGGGTTTCTTTACTTTGATTATGTTCGTGGATGTGGGTTTCTTTACTTTGATTCAGTTTGTGGATGTGGGTTTCTTTACTTTGATTCCGTTAGAGGTGTGGGTTTTATTACTTTAATTCCGTTTGGGAGTGGGTTTCTTTCCTTTTTTTCTGCTTGGGATGGGGATCTTCAATCCTTTGTTTCCGTTTGGGTGTTCTTTTTCCTGATTCTGTTCGGGGCGGGGGAGGGGTTTTCTATCCGTTGTTTCCGTTCCGAGGGGGGGTCTTCTTTCCTTTGCTTCCGTTCCGATGTTATCGTTTTTAGTTGTTTACAACTCCAGAAAGACAGGGTCAGGCAGATGGGTAATAATAAAGAAATGACCAAATAAAATGCCCGATAACTGGTAAAACTAGTCAATTTTCACATGTTTCGTTGATTCTCTGTTCCATGTGTTTGTAGTTACAATGTCAACAATCAGTGTCTGATACATTAATTAGCACTGACCTCCTGGGGGTTTAACAGGATGGATGATGATATTGGTAGATGACTGTGTTGGTTAAGGGAGGGGGGTCGAGTTCTGGGAGGGCCATTTTTGCCGAAAATGGGACAAATCTAATCTATCATACTAGTGGATATAGCAGTTCATTCCCGTCATAATGATATCATAAAGAAGCTCAGTATCGATTCTTTGAATTTATACAATTTTTAGAAACGATACTGGCCTACCTTTCAACACAGCTATTAGACGATAAAAGCCAGAAATATTATCTAAAGTACGGCAAGTTGACACTCATGTTGATTGTCACAATAAACGATATCCACACAAAACTAATTTGAGGATCTATTATGCATATTGCCTTAGATCGACCGGAAAATATAGAACATTTTCCACACCTATTATCAAAAGGCAACATCTCAAAATGAGCAAAAGAGTGCTGGTGCACTTGAAACAGTGTCAATAAGAAGTAGTTGAGCGTCTCAAGGTTTTATGTTTCAAGTATTATCCTAATTTTCTTAGGTTTATGAGAGAAAAATATATTCAAATAACAGAACAGTAGTAGTAGTAGTAGTAGTAGTAGTAGTAGTAGTAGTAGTAGTAGTAGTAGTAGTAGTAGTAGTAGTAGTAGTAGTAGTAGTAGTAGTAGTAGTAGTAGTAGTAGTAGTAGTAGTAGCAGTAGCAGCAGTAGTAATAGTAGCGAGTGATAGTAGCAGCAGTATTAGTAGTAGTAGTAGTAGTAGTAGTAGTAGTAGTAGTAGTAAGTAGTAGTAGTAGTAGTAGTAGTAGTAGTAGTAGTAGTAGTAGTAGTAGTAGTAGTAGTAGTAGTAGTAGTAGTAGTAGTAGTAGTAGTAGTAGTAAAAGACAAACAGTGAGGCAAGGGGCATGTTGAAAGTGAAGGTCATAAAAGCCCCATAGAAACAAAAGACGAGACAAATACAAGGAATAGACAGAAAGTCCTGGTCACCATGGGGATCGAACCCGCGACCTCTGCGTCGGCACCCATCGCCTCGCCGTGAAACGAAAGCGAGCTACAAACCGAGCTAACTACGCTCCCTTAAAAGGAGTTTCATTAGCAAGGTCTTTCGCACGAATCCAGTCATGACTAGCAGTCATATTCACTGACAGTTGATTCCCCAGTGGCCTAGACTACAATTTTTCTAGATCTAAACTTAGTATTATTTAAACAACCATTGAACATTGATGAATAAATACATTACAATATATAGTATGCCTCTGAAGTAATCTAACGTAGATAAAGACAAACAGTGAGGCAAGGGGCATGTTGGAAGTTAAGGTCATGACGTAAGATAATATGAAAGCCCCATAGAAACAAAGACGAGGCAAATACAACATGTCCCTTGCCTCACTGTTTGTCTTCATCTAAGTTAGATTTCTTCAGAGACATACTATATATTGTAATGTATTTATTCGTCAATCTAAATCATACCACCGTAACAACTCAATGTAAATAAAGAGACAATGTGATATAATAGAGTATAATAGAATATAATAGAATACAATAGAATATAATAGATCAAAATATAATAGAGTAGAATAGAATAGAATAGAATAAAACAGAACATAAAAGAATACAATACAATATAATAGAATACAACAGAATAGAATAGAATACAGTAGAATATAATAGAATATAACAGAATATAATAGAATATAACAGAATACAATAGAATAGAATACAATATAACAGAATAATTATGATAGAATACAGTAGAATATAATAGAATATAATAGATTACAATAGAATATGATAGAATAGAATAGAATAGAATAGAATAGAATAGACAGTAGACAATACAGTAGAGTACAGGCAGTTGAAATGAAATATCTAAGAAGAGTAGCAGGAAAACTAAAAGAGACAAAATCAGAAATACAACAATAAGAGATCAAACCAAATTAGATAGCTAAAAATAGAAAGATATAAATAAATCCAATTGAGATGGTTTGGGCATGTAAACAGAATGAATGACAATAGAATAGCTCAATCAATA
>JAXRKP010000542.1:62500-65000 GCA_037039925.1 Doris montereyensis
CGTATGTGTGCTTGGAGGACAGTGTTGCATGCAGAATACAATGAACTGTCGAATGAAGTGCAGGGCAAAGGGTATGGCGCAAAAGGATTCTTCGCTCAGTTGTTTGAAATAAATAAAGCAACTGATTCAAGCCATTAACATTGGCTTTTTTTTCTACGTGCACGAGTGGATCAAGATGTTAAGGTTAAAATGTACACATCTAAAACTCCATGCACATTCAATAACAACCATAATACTATATTGTTATATCGAAACTAAAAACTAAAGAAAAGTTCAAGTTTTTTGTTAATAATTAGGTATGAAATGTATGTATTATGATATGATAATATGCCAGTCTATGGGGTGTGTGGTCTAGTGATTTGGGTACCCGACTTCGTCCCAGGTTCAAATCCTAGTAATGCTAGTTTTTGACTTTGTGGTCCTTGGGAAAGACACTTTACACACATTTCCTCGCTTGATCCAGGCGCAAATGGGTACCAGTACCAACTTGAGAGCAAACGTCTGCGACAGATTAGCCTCATTTCCAGGACATGATTATTATCACCTGTTCCACTTTACACTAGAGGAGCCTGCAAGCTCCGGCTCTATCAATATCTAGCTAACAGGGTCCTCCTGTCATTAACTACACTGTCCACCTTTAGCTAACAGGGCCTCCTGTCATTAACCATACTATTCAACTGAACTAACAGGGTATTCCTGTCACTAACTACACTGTCCAACTGAGCTAACAGGTCTTCCTTCCTAACTACACTGTCCAACTACACTGTCACGTAACTACACTGTCCAACTGAATTTACAGGCTCTTCCTGTCACTAATTGCACTGTCCAACTGAATTTACAGGCTCCTTCTGTCACTAACTACACTGTCCAGCTGAGTTTACAGGGTCTTCCTGTCATTAACTGCACTGTCCAACTGAACTTACAGGGTCTTCCTGTCATTAACTACACTCTCCAAGTAAGCTTACAGGCACCCTGTCATTAACTGCACTGTCCAACTGAGCTTACAGGCTCTTCCTGTCACTAACTACACTGTCCAACTGAGCTTACAGTGTCTTCCTGTCACTAACTGCACTGTCCAACTGAGCTTACATGGTCTTCTGTCACTAACTACACTGTCCAACTGAGCTAGTTTCGACTTTGTGTCACTAACTACACTGTCCAACTGAGCTTACATGGTCTTCCTGTCACCAACTTGACTGTCTGAGCAACGTCTGCGACAGATTGGTCTTCCAGTCACTAACTACACTGTCCAACTGAGCTTACATGGTCTTCCCGTCACTAACTACACTGTCCAACTGAGCTAACAGTGTCTTCCTGTCACTACCTACACTGTCCAACTGAGCTAACATGGTCTTCCTGTCACTAACTACACTGTCCAACTGAACTAACAGGGTCTTCCTGTCACTAACTACACTGTCCAACTGAGCTAACATGGTCTTCCTGTCACTAACTACACTGTCCAACTGAGCTTACATGGTCTTCCTGTCACTAACTACACTGTCTAACTGAGCTTACAGTGTCTTCCTGTCACTAACTACACTGTCCAACTGAGCTTACATGGTCTTCCTGTCACTAACTACACTGTCCAACTGAGCTTACATGGCTTTCCTGTCACTAAATACACTGTCCAACTGAGCTAACAGGGCCCTCCTATCATTAACTACACTGTCCAACTAAGCTTACATGGTCTTCCTGTCATTAACTGCACAGTCCAACTGAGCTAACATTGCTTCCTGTCACTAACTACACTGTTCAACTGAATTTACAGTGTCTTCCTGTCACTAACTACACTGTCCAACTGAGTGTACATGGTCTTCCTGTCATTAACTGCACTGTCCAACTGAGCTTACAGGCTCTTCCTATCATTACCTACACTGTCCAAATAAGTTACAGGGTCTTCCTGTCACTAACTACACTGTCCAACTGAGCTTACAGGGTCTTCCTGTCACTAACTACACTGGTCCAACTGAGCTTACATGGTCTTCCGGTCACTAACTACACTGTCCAACTGCGCTAACAGTGCTCTCCTGTCACTAACTACACTGTCCAACTACGCTAACAGTGCTTCCTGTCACCAACTACACTGTTTAACTGAGCTTACAGGGTCTTCTCTGTCACTAACTACACTGTCCAACTGCGCTAACATTGCTCTCCTGTCACTAACTACACTGTCCAACTGCGCTAACAGTGGTCTTCCCTGTCACTAACTACACGTTGTCCAACTGAGCTAACATTGCTCTCCTGTCACTAACTACACTGTCCAACTGCGCTAACAGTGCTCTCCTGTCACCAACTACACTGTCCAACTGCGCTTACAGTGCTCTCCTGTCACTAACTACACTGTCCAACTGCGCTTACAGTGCTCTCCTGTCACTAAATAAACTGTCCAACTGAGCTAACAATACCCTCCCTGTCACTAACTACACTGTCCAACTGAGCTAACAATACCCTCATGTCATTAACTACACCGTCCAACTGCGCTAACAGTGCTCCTGTCACT
>JAXRKP010000542.1:70000-75000 GCA_037039925.1 Doris montereyensis
AAATTCTGTGCACATTAAAGATCCGTTTGGCTGTTTACAAGGCAGTCCTGACATATGTTTTAATATTCAACCAAAATCTCCAAGATCACCATCGCTGTGGCTGTGGGTAAAAAACAAAGCCTTGAAAGACTTTCCTGGACGAGTACTTTTGTGTTAATCCAACCATAACAGTTGGTGCCGATGGTGTCCTAGATCTACAACTTTCCGAATCTAAACCTTTGTATCATTATTATTAACTCCCATTGAACACAGACGTATATAATATTACAACAAGCAATGAGGTAAGGGGCATTTCGAAAGTGAAGAGGAAATGATATTGCATAATATAAAGCCCCTTAGGATCAAAGACGAGAAAAATACAAGGAATAGACAGAAAATTAATCCTGGCCACTCTTGTGATCGAACCCACAATCTCTACGTCGGCACCCATCGCCTCGCCATGAGAAGAAAGCGTGCTACCAATCGGGCTAACTATTTCACATGGCTTTTGTCTTGCTTCAGTCACTTTCAGATTACCGTACGACATGTGGTGGACAGGGTAAATAGGAGCGTAGTTCACTCAGTTGGTAGCACGCTTTCTTTTCAAGGCGAGGCGATGGGTGCCGACGCAGAGGTTGCGGGTTCGATCCCCATGATGGTGGCCAGGATTTATTTCTGTCTATTCCTTGTATTTGTCTCGTCTTTGTTCCTATGGGGCTTTAATATTATTCAATGTCATTTCTTTTACAACATTACGAGTCTATTAGTATGTCTCTGAAGAATATATATATATATATAAATAATAAAGCTGAACGTGTCTTACTTTGACCGCTATAAGTCAGGAACCACTTCACCTACAACCGCCATATGTCGCTTGTAGATTTCAAAACGTCTGCTTTAGGCTCTTCGCAAATAAACTCCTGAATCAAATCAATATTTTAATTGATTGGAAAAAGATAGGTTTGCCTGCGATCCACGAAACCTTTTACTGTTAATAAATCTAATTTCTTATTCCCGGTCATTTCAATACAAAGCCCGCGCAACTTCAATATCGAGCCTTAATTTGATCAAATAATCGTACTTCATATCATCTCTAACCGATACAGTCATTTTTGAGTTAACTGTATTCGAAGTTCAAGAGACACAGCTTTATAATAAAGAGAAATCATAATCCAACATCATTTTATGGGCAGGCTTGTCTTAAAAATTAATAAAAATTTAAGACAGATCTTTACCATTAATTTGTCCACAGGTGTCCCACAGAGAGCCCAGGCACTTGGAGTGACTCAGGCTTCGGCACACAGCTCGCCTCCAGGTGTGAAACACGAGTTTAGTATGATCAGGTGTGTTCTCTAACTCTTATTATTTGGAACATAAGTAAGTCGAGAGGCCCACATATATTCTATGGAGTAATGAATGAATGCTCCATTACTCAAGCTGGGGAGTTCGTGGCAGTGTACAACAACAACAAAACAATAAGAAAGTGCCCTCAAGGATGTTGCGGCCGAAAAAACTGGAGCTCATCTTGCGTTTTATAGCGTGAAGCTGACGTGGTGATGATATATCAACTCTTGGACTAACCACTATCCTGTCATAGGAATTACCCCCTTTGATGCTTGTATCCATTAACCATCAGGTCAAATGCAAAAATTACGTGTTGAGCATATATGCCGAAGAACACAACATACGCAGGCCTAGTATACCTAGGAATTGAACCTAGTTCCTCACGATTCTACATCCTAGGTATCCACTAGGCGACCTAAAACACCCTTTAGTGATGATTGGTAAGGTAACGAACCTTAAGTCTCGTCTATAGAGAAATAAATTACATAGATACGGGAATGGGTGTGAGGCGCCTATGACAACAAATGAGAATCGAGATATTATTCCTTCTTATTAACGATTCTTTAAACTGTGTTCATACTACTACTCCTACTACTACTACTACTACTACTACTACTACTACTACTACTACTACTACTACTACTGCTACTACTACTACTACTGCTGTTACTACTACCACTACTATTACTACTACTACTACTACTACTACTACTACTACTACTACTCCTACTATACTACTCCTGCTGCTGCTGCTGCTGCTGCAACTACTACTACTACTACTACTACTACTACTGCTACTACTGCTACAACTACTACTATTACTACTACTACTACTACTTCTACTACTACTACTACTACTACTACTACCTGCCGCTACTGCTTATAACGACTACTACTACTACTACTACTGCTACTACTACTACCACTACTACTACTACTGCTACTACTACTACTACTGCTACTCATGCCGTTACTGCTGCTGACTTTAAAATTCAAACGGTTTTTTCGTTCCAGGTTTGGCACTGAGAAGCAGGTTATGTTTTTCCTGTGTGGTCAAAATGTGCCAGGGAGCAGATGACGCCATTTGTCAAATGGTATGTATGAGTCACTGCTTTGGGTAGCAGGGAGGAGTTACAACTTATAAACAAACAAAAAACATTATGAAGTTTGGATGGGGTTGCTTGTTGGTTAGTGCAGTGTCGTCTGAGTGTTCGTTGACATTGGTTTCTTTTTCTTAGGGAGACAAGAGAAAAATGAGGGTGGGTTTACTGGCTCCAGATACGTATGTAAAGTGCAATGAGATAAAGACAGCATAAGCCTAGAGAGAGAGATGAGAGAGAGAGAGAGAGAGAGAGAGAGAGAGAGTTAAGAGAGAGAGAGAGAGAGAGACAGACAGACAGACAGACAGACAGACAGACAGACAGACAGACAGACAGACAGACAGACAAACAGAGACAGAGACAGAGAGGGAGCACACACACACACACACCGTTACACAGATAAAGCAAGAGAAATAGAAGTTAGAATTGATGGCTGACTTAAGTTTTAGCATCTATGCTGACTTTATAATCTACCGCGGCGGGGTGCATTACATAACACACATACACACACACACGCACACACACACCCACACACACATGCACATCGTCTTTCACGCACTTAGTATTAGTATCATTTTACATAGCATGAACAGATCCTCGTGGGCAGCTGGTGAGAGCTACTGGTAGGTTCTACTTCTTTCCTTTCACTATTTGACATGGCTTTCATCTTGTTTCATTCATTCTCAGATTACCGCGTGTGATGGACAGGGTAAACATTTCAATTAAACCAAGAACAAATCCTACAAACACATTATATCACAACACATGAAGTTGTCATTTATCATATAGTGCGCGAATATTCAATGAGAAATCACATTAAATCAAATTATTGAAAATGGGTCTGGTTAGATCATTGATACATGACATGCAACAATAATACGTTGTTGCCCGCGATTAATCACGTGATCTGCAGATAGCTTCTAGTCATATGCTATTTATCCGCAGACGGACTGCACGAGCAGCAGACGCAGAAGAGAAGCCCTCGGGCGAGATTATGAGTCAATGGAGCTTGCCGCTACGGACGTTAACGAACAAGTGACTCGGACATCGCTTATCGTTCTTGATCCAAATCAGGAAGAAGGTACATGCTATGCATATCATTAAATATATGTTTATTTATAGCCTACCTACCCATGGTCGCTAATCTAACATCAATTTGATACAAACACAAAGAAATATAAACTTGTACTAATTCTTTTACTCTTTCACATGATTGAAAGAAATCCCGGAACATTTTTTAAGTTGACATGTTCAGGTTTAATCACAGGAAATATTTGTGTAGATAATGGAATTTTACTAGCGTTTTAGATTATGCCCACTCACACCCTTAATAAAATACTATTCTTCACTTGTGCTGTAGCATTATAAAAGTCTGTGTTAAAGCCCATCGTTATTACACGATCGACCGTACTTCCATTACATTGTAAAATATATAAAGTTGTACTCCTTCATAGCTTTTTAGGCTTCTTCTTTTGCTGTTACATTTGATGTTTATAATAGTGTGTGTGTGTGTGTGTGTACGTGTGTGTGTGTGTGTGTGTTTGTTTGTGTGGGAGCGTGTCATTGCATGTCTGTGTATGTGAAATGATATCATAAATACACTAATGATAATGTAAAAATAAATGATGTGTGTTGTAGCATGGACGGTGAGAGTAGAGCGTACTATAGTGGTGTGTTGTGTTCCAGTATCAACATTATATGTCCTCGTATGGTGCCATAATATTATTAAGGGGGGGGATATAGCTAATTCAACCAATACTTTCAGGAAGATATACAGACGGACAGAGATGGATAAATAGAAAGATGGATCGGTGTAATAATATTTCCTACATCAACAGTCACAGACATGTTATTACAAAACTTGATAGACCTTATGTATATGTCATATATGCGTTGAACGCATAATATAAATAGCATTCCTGCGATAAAATTACTCAAGAATATTTCCCAAGATTCATTTCATTGCTTGAGTCTAACAAGGAGTGAGCAAAATGACTGCGTTAAATGTTGGACCCAAGATTGAATTTCAATCCAACTGCGTTCTTCAGCATGGAGAGGAAGAGTGACAAAGTATTGACAAAATAGTTATAACAAGATGACGTTTACGAAACATTGGTGATCTTTTCAAATTAATGCTTACTTCTGCATTTCAACGTGTATGTTTCTGAACTTAAATCTGAAATCATATTTCAAGTTTGGCAATTAACGGCTGTTATCTGTCCCCAGACCAACAGATTTCCAGCCATGAATGTCTTCGTCAATCAACGATTCAAGCCGTGATTGCCTCTCTTGCTTCAGTTGTCGCCGTTCTTATGATCTTCTGTTGCGTCATGGCCTTGTACTTCCGGGGGAGCAACCGCAGACTTCGTGTCAAAGAAAGGTTAATGTGAGCCTCTCCTCTACATGAACGAAAAAATTATCTTCTAAAACAATTGACTATGTCATCCTGATAAATGCTACATGAAACGTTCACTGATGAATGAAAGAAAATGATTATCAGATAGTATCTACATGTCCGGGCAGTGGACAGGTAACCACTTGTACGGGGAGTAGATGATCACGCCCTCTACGAGTCTC
>JAXRKP010000542.1:80000-245000 GCA_037039925.1 Doris montereyensis
TGTTTTTAATCAGGGACCGAAAAACAGAGGAAGGCCACCGACATCATTACCAAAGACATTAAACCACGACTGACAAAACTACACAAAGTATACCAACACCTAGCCTCCTCATGAACACAGGAACACCGACATCATTGCCAAAGACACTAAACCACGACTGACAAAACTACACAAATTATACTAACACCTAGCCTCATGAACACAGGAACACCGACATCATTGCCAAAGACACTAAACCACGACTTACAAACTACACAAATTATACTAACACCTAGCCTCAGAGAAAACAGGAACACCGACATCATTGCCAAAGACACTAAACCACGACTGACAAAACTACATGAAAGTATACTAACACCTAGCCTCAGGAACACCGACATCATTGCCAAAGACACTAAACCATGACTGACAAAAATACACAAAGTATACTAACACCTAGCCTCAGAACACCGACATCATTGCCAAAGACACTAAACCACGACTGACAAAACTACACAAAGTATACTAACACCTAGCCTCATGAAAACAGGAATTCTCAGACATCATTGCCAAAGACACTAAACCACGACTGACAAAACTACACAAATTATACTAACACCTAGCCTCCTGAACACAGGAACACCGACATCATTGCCAAAGACACTAAACCACGACTTACAAAAATACACAAAGTATACTAACACCTAGCCTCATGAACACAGGAACACCGACATCATTGCCAAAGACACTAAACCACGACTGACAAAAATACACAAAGTATACTAACACCTAGCCTCATGAACACAGGAACACCGACATCATTGCCAAAGGCACTAAACCACGACTGACAAAACTACACAAATTATACTAACACCTAGCCTCATGAACACAGGAACACCGACATCATTGCCAAAGACACTAAACCACGACTGACAAAACTACACAAAGTATACTAACACCTAGCCTCATGAACACCGACATCATTGCCAAAGACACCCAACCACGACTGACAAAACTACACAAATTATACTAACACCTAGCCTCAGGAAAATCGACATCATTGCCAAAGACACTAAACCACAACTCTAAAAACTACACAAAATATACTAACACCTAGCCTCAGGAAAACCGAACTCAAATGGAGACGATACAAATAATATACCACCACAACTGAAAACAGAAAGCGGCCTACTTGCCTTGAAGACTCTAACACAGGATCGAGACACACGGAAAGACGTTATAAAACAAATAATCAACACTAATATTCTATATGACCAGTATTATGTCAGAGTACACAATACAGGACAAACATCTTTATTGCCTCACAGTGTGAGGCCATTCTACTACGACTACTTCTACTACATGTACTACTTTACTACTACTGCTGATGCTAATGCTACTATTACTACTGCTGCTACTACTACTAATACTACTACTACTACTACTGCTAATACTACTGCTACTGCTACTACTACCACTGCTAATTCTACTACTTTTGCTACTACTATTACTAATACTACTACTACTACTACTACTGCTGCTGCTGTTACTACTACTACTACTACTAGTACTACTACTACTACTACTACTACTACTACTACTACTACTACTACTACTACTACTACTACTACTACTACTACTGCTGCTACTACTGCTGCTACTATATACTGCTAATAAAACTGCTGCTACTACTACTGCTACTACTGCAGTCATACGGCACTACTACTACTACTACAATACTACTACTACTACCACTGCTGCTATTACTACTACTACTACTACTACTACTACTACTACTGCTGCTGCTGCTGCTGCTGCTGCTACTACTACTACTACTACTTATACTACTACTAAACTACTACTACTACTGTTACTACTACTACTACTACTACTACTACTACTGCTACTACTTCTACTACTGCTGCTACTACTACTAATACTACTACTACTACTGCTACTACTACTACTGCTAATACTACTGCTACTGCTACTACTACCACTGCTAATTCTACTAGTACTGCTACTACTAATACTAATACTACTACTACTACTGCTGCTACTGCTGCTACTGTTACTACTACTACTACTACTACTACTACTACTTGTTCTTCTACTACTACTACTACTGCTGCTGCTACTACTACTACTACTACTACTGTTAATACTACTGCTACTACTACTATTACTACTGCTACTACTACTACTACTACTACTACTACTACTACTACTACTACTACTACTACTACCACCACTGCTACTACTACTACTACTACTAATACTACTACTACTGCTGCTGCTGCTGCTGCTACTACTACTACTACTACTACTACTACTACTACTACTGTTACTACTACTACTGTTACTACTACTACTACTACTACTACTACTACTACTACTAGTTCCTACTACTACTACTACTACTGAAAGATGGGAAGAGGACCACTACTACTACTACTACTGCTACTACTACTACTACTGCTGCTACTACTACTACTACCACTACTACTACTACTACTGCTACTACTACTACTACTGCTGCTACTACTACTACTACTACTACTACTTCTGCTATTACTACTACTACTGCTGCTGCTGCTGCTACTACTACTTCTCCTACTACTACTACTACTACTACTACTACTACTACTACTACTACTACTACTACTACTACTACTACTACTACTACTACTACTACTACTGTTGTTACTACTACAGAAACAAAATCTTCGGGCACCACGCCTCGCCAGGAAAAGATATATGGGCCGTAATGGCCTTGAAGAAACTTTACTACATTGTACTTCGGGAAGAAACGACAATAAGTGACAACTCCACTAATAAAGACAGAACAAACACGTGACGTTTCGGGTATAACCCTTCATCAGATAACAAACGAGAAATATTTTTTTATAAAAATAAATAACGTAAACAACAAAGAGATGTGGTAATGTGAACTATCTAAATAGCTGTGAATAATACAAAGGAGCCATAGGGAGTGAAGTCAAATGTGAAAACGACAATAAGTGACAACTCCACCAATAAAAACAGAACAAACACGTGACGTTTCGGGTATAACCCTTTGTCAGACAACAAACGGGAAATGATTTTTTTAAAGATAAATAAATACGTGGCTCCTTTTGTATTATTCACGGCTATGTAGATAGTTCACATTGCCACATCTCTTTGTTGTTTACGTTATTTATCGGTTGTAGTATTTTCTCGTCTGTTGTATGGTGAAGGGTGGGTTATGCATCAAAAGGCACATGTTTGTTCTGCCTTTATTGGTGGTGTTGTCACTTATTGTCGTTTTTCACCTTGACTTCACTCCATTGTGGCTCCTTTGTATTATACATTGTACTTACTTATGCAGTCATCTCAGGGTTAATTGAGAGGAAACAGCACTCCGCCCTCGGTCATACATTTGTTCTTATTCTTTTTTTCCAATCGAAAGGTGCGTCATTCAAACATTCAACCAGTTTAGTTTGTGCCTTCCATAAGAGTATGCCTCAAATGCATGTGTACCTCACATTCCCATCTGAGTATGCCTCAAATGCATGTGTACTCACATTCCCATCTGAGTTTGCCTCAAATGCATGTGTACTTCACATTCCCATCTAAGTATGCCTCAAATACATGTGTACCTCACATTCCCATCTAAGTATGCCTCAAATACATGTGTACCTCACATTCCCATCTAAGTATGCCTCAAATACATGTGTACCTCACATTCCCATCTAAGTATGCCTCAAATACATGTGTACCTCACATTCCCATCTAAGTATGCCTCAAATACATGTGTACCTCACATTCCCATCTAAGTATGCCTCAAATACATGTGTACCTCACATTCCCATCTAAGTATGCCTCAAATACATGTGTACTTTCCACTCCCATCTAAGTATGCCTCAAATACATGTGTACTTTCCACTCCCATCTAAGTATGCCTCAAATACATGTGTACTTTCCACTCCCATCTAAGTATGCCTTAAATACATGTGTACTTTCCACTCCCATCTGAGTATGCCTTAAATACATGTGTACTTTCCACTCCCATCTGAAGTATGCCTCAAATACATGTGTACCTCCCAGTCCCATCTAAGTATGCCTCAAATACATGTGTACTTTCCAGTCCCATCTAAGTATGCCTCAAATACATGTGTACTTTCCACTCCCATCTAAGTATGCCTCAAATACATGTGTACTTCCCAGTCCCATCTGAGTATGCCTTGTAAATACATGTGTACCTCACATTCCCATCTGAGTATGCCTCAAATACATGTGTACTTTCCACTCCCATCTGAGTATGCCTCAAATACATGTGTACCTTCCATTCCCATCTGAGTATGCCAAATTCAAATACATGTGTACCTCACATTCCCATCTGAGTATGCCTCAAATACATGTGTACCTTCCATTCCCATCTGAGTATGCCTCAAATACATGTGTACTTTCCACTCCCATCTGAGTATGCCTCAAATACATGTGTACTTTCCATTCCCATCTGAGTATGCCTCAAATACATGTGTACTTTCCACTCCCATCTGAGTATGCCTTAAATACATGTGTACTTTCCACTCCCATCTGAGTATGCCTTAAATACATGTGTACTTTCCACTCCCATCTGAGTATGCCTCAAATACATGTGTACCTCCAACTCCCATCTGAGTATGCCTCAAATACATGTGTACTTTCACATTCCCATCTGAGTATGCCTCAAATACATGTGTACTTTCCATTCCCATCTGAGTATGCCTCAAATACATGTGTACCTTCCACTCCCATCTGAGTATGCCTCAAATACATGTGTACCTCACATTCCCATCTGAGTATGCCTCAAATACATGTGTACTTCACATTCCCATCTGAGTATGCCTCAAATACATGTGTACCTCACACTCCCATCTAAGTATGCCTTAAATACATGTGTACTTTCCAGTCCCATCTAAGTATGCCTCAAATGCATGTGTACCTCCCAGTCCCATCTAAGTATGCCTCAAATGCATGTGTACCTCCCAGTCCCATCTAAGTATGCCTCAAATACATGTGTACCTCCCAGTCCCATCTGAGTATGCCTCAAATGCATATGTACTTTCCAGTCCCATCTAAGTATGCCTCAAATACATGTGTACCTCCCAGTCCCATCTAAGTATGCCTCAAATACATGTGTACCTTCCAGTCCCATCTAAGTATGCCTCAAATACATGTGTACTTCCCAGTCCCATCTAAGTATGCCTCAAATACATGTGTACCTCCCAGTCCCATCCTCCATGTGTACTTTCCTCTCCCATCTAAGTATGCCTCAAATACATGTGTACCTCCCACTACCATAAGAGTATGCCTCAAATACATGTGTACCTTCCCCTCTCATCTGAGTATGTCTCAAATTCAAATACATGTACCTTCCACTCTCATCTGAGTATGCCTCAAATACATGTGTACCTCCCAGTCCCATCTAAGTATGCCTCAAATACATGTGTACCTCCCAGTCCCATCTAAGTATGCCTCAAATTCAAAAACATGTGTACCTTCCAGTCCCATCTAAGTATGCCTCAAATACATGTGTACCTCCCAGTCCCATCTAAGTATGCCTCTCAAATACATGTGTACCTTCCACTCCCATCTGAGTATGCTCAAATTCAAATACATGTGTACCTCCCACTCCCATCTGAGTATGCTCAAATTCAAATACATGTGTACCTTCCACTCCCATAAGAGTATGCCTCAAATTCAAATACATGTGTACCTTCCACTCCCATCTGAGTATGCCTCAAATTCAAATACATGTGTACCTTCCACTCCCATAAGAGTATGCCTGAAATTCAAATACATGTGTACCTTCCACTCCCATAAGAGTATGTCTCAAATTCAAATACATGTGTACCTTCCACTCCCATAAGAGTATGCCTCAAATACATGTGCACCTCCCACTGCCATAAGAGTATGCCTCAAATTTAAATACATGTGTACCTTCCACTCCCATAAGAGTATGCCTCAGCCTCACATTACACATGTGCCTTATATTTGTGAATACTTTGCATAGCATATGTTTGTGCCTCATATACATGAATGCCTCACCGACATACATACATGTACATGTGTGGCCTAAGAAGAGCCTGTTGTACAATGAGATCAATTATCTCCCCAAATATCATTCTCAGTGTTGCTGTCAGCCATGTAATAACAAACCATAAAGTAAGACATAGCACAATAAAAACAAACCATAAAGTGAGACATAGCACAATAAAAACAAACCATAAATTAAGACATAGCACAATAAAAACAAACCATAAATTAAGACATAGCACAATAAAAACAAACCATAAATTAAGACATAGCACAATAAAAACAAACCATAAATTAAGAATACACAATAAAAAACAAAATTAAGACATAGCACAATAAAAACAAACCATAAATTAAGACATAGCACAATAAAAACAAACCAAAGTGAGACATAGCACAATAAAAACAAACCATAAAGTAAGACATAGCACAATAAAAACAAACCATAATGTAAGACAGAGCACAATAAAAACAAACCATAAAGTGAGACATAGCACAATAAAAACAAACCATAAAGTGAGACATAGCACAATAAAAACAAACCATAAAGTAAGACATAGCACAATAAAAACAAACCATAAAGTAAGACATAGCAAAATAAAACAAACCATAAATTAAGAATAGCACAAAAAACAAACCATAAAGTGAGACATAGCACAATAAAAACAAACCATAAAGTAAGACATAGCACAATAAAAACAAACCATAAAGTGAGACATAGCACAATAAAAACAAACCATAAAGTGAGACATAGCACAATAAAAACAAACCATAAAGTGAGACATAGCACAATAAAAACAAACCATAAAGTAAGACATAGCACAATAAAAACAAACCATAAAGTAAGACATAGCACAATAAAAACAAACCATAAAGTAAGACATAGCACAATAAAAACAAACCATAAAGTAAGACATAGTACAATAAAACCAAACCATAAAGTGAGACATAGCACAATAAAAACAAACCATAAAGTGAGACATAGCACAATAAAAACAAACCACAAAGTGAGACATAGCACAATAAAAACAAACCATAAAGTGAGACATAGTACAATAAAAACAAACCATAAAGTAAGACATAGCACAATAAAAACAAACCATAAAGTAAGACATAGCACAATAAAAACAAACCATAAAGTAAGACATAGCAATAAAAACAATAAAAACAACTTCATAAAACAGTCAACCTTTATAATAATATAAAAAAAAGAAGATAAAATGAAGATAACACTGGTGTCTATTCACAGAATTATATTTTTGTATAAATCAATAACATTTATAGAATTATCAAGAAACAGTTTTATCAGGTTCAAGTTTCAGCAATATACGAGAGAGTAAAATTAAAAGCCATAGTACAAATGATTATTATTTATATCTTCATAAACAAAAGCATAAACTTATTCCACATTTCTATTCTTATTCACATTTCATAAAAACATAGATAAAACAAATTTGGTATGCACATCCTTCATCAACAAATAGAAAATGAAAAATATTTTCTACAATTACATAAATAAATACGACAGAACTAAATGAGAAAACAAAAGATTTGTGTCAATACCATGGCCCCATAGAGCTGGAGTTTATCCCATTTTCTATAAAGGGGAACAGGTAATGAGTTACTAGACTTCACCTTGTGGACAGGACACCAGTCTCATGTTGATTTTCATCCTTAGCCCATGCTGGTACACATTTCCAAATGATGAATTTTGCTTTAAATGAAAATCAGTTGGCAATGCAGAAAAAAGAAAATGTGACCACAGATAGACTAAGAAGAGCTACAACTCAATCAACGACAGCTTAGAACAAGAAAAAGATAAAGAGGGAAAACCAACATTTGTTTCATTATAAAAATCCCCACCCACCATATAAGATGACCTACAGGTGAATTAAGGGGGAGGGGGGGGGTGCCGGTCCTAACAATGATTTTTACAGTCCCTAAAACAGACAATTTTTTTAACCACTACCGTTAAACTTAGCATGTATAAATTAGGTGAAAAATGGGGCAAAAAAATGTGGCCATCATATGGTTGCCATGAAAATGCCGCCATCTTGAATTTTCATTACGGAAATATGGTCAACTTCAACTGACAAAGGCTTTTTAAGTTTTGATCAAATTTGGCCCAATGTCTAAAATTTGTCAGAGATGATTTTCAATAAATGAAATGGTTTTGATTTTATAAAATGAGTTTTAATGTATATAGCAATGTTTCCATCCTTTGGCAAATTTAATCACAAACAAAAGTTGTATGCAAAAGATTGAAACAATATCAAAAATCAGCTCTGTAAGATTTTTGTATTTGGCTATTGATACCAGTAATACCACATACCAAATTTGGGGGCAATCGGACGATAAATGGAAAAGAAGTTGATAAATCATTGTCAAAAAACTAACATTGTGAGAAAATCGTATTTGATTTTTTTTTTTCTGGGGTTTTTTTTTCTCTCACATAAACCTACAAAAGAACAGTTTAATACTTTGAAGCGTTATAAAACCTTAAGGCGCTCTGAAGTACTTCTTGTCAACCTTTTTTCCCTGGCCCGGCCTCCTTATACTCATGTAGGACGGCACCAAGTGTCTAAAGGAATATGTCACATAATTTTCGGCCGATCTAAAGCAATATTCAAGACAATTCATCAGAAGTAGATATTGTGGATTACATTGAGATGATTAAAATGAGTGCCACTTTGCAATACTTTAGACAAAATTATTTGCTATTATAGTACTAGTACAACTTTGGACCTACCAGTTATTGTGTGTTTTATTACAGGTTTCTCAGTATGACCTACTATTGTGTGTTTTATTACAGTTTCTCAGTATGTACTAGTACAAATTTGGACCTACCAGTTATTGTGTGTTTTATTACAGTTTCTCAGTATGTACTAGTACAAATTTGGACCTACCAGCTATCGTGTGTTTTATGGGATGAATTAAGAGGAGACAGTGCAAGACAATAGATTAAGTGGAAGAGTGAAATAAAAGAGGTAGGACTTACCAGTAGCACTTGACTACCACCCACCTGAGAGTAGTGAGAGAAAGAAATGGAACGCATGGACAGAGAGCTGCATCCTGCAGAAGATGGATGGTACCAAGGTTCAAGGTTGAAGGTGAAAGCTACAAAGTTCAACGCGGCTGGTCTACGTTGTGTGAATTTACAGAGGAACCCAAAAAGTTCAAACGATAATAGCTTTTCCTATTTTACCTTTATATCTTCACTCTTTTAAGAGCTGAAACAGTCCAGTGCATTTCACCCTTTCAACCCTGACCCCCTGAGCCTACTTTTCCATACACTTGACCTCAATTAGCACATGTTAGCATCCCGTGCTGATTGGTCAGTTTAAATATAGAATATGACCAAAATAAGTGACCTTCACTGTGCGTTTGGTAAAGGAGCGAAGGTGCCCGTGAAGTTTACGTCACTTTCGGGATATAATAGAATACACATAATATTTTCGAGCAAAACCTACACCCCTGGTCCAGGTAGGTGGATTGACACCTAGTCCCATCGGAGACGGACGATAAAAAGGAGGTCCCGTGTACAGATCACAACACTGTGTCCGTTAAAGGTCCCTTGGCTGTTTACAGAGAGCCTGGGTAAATTTACAAATCCTACCAAAACCCTGAGATCACCTTAGTTGTGGATGTGGGTAAATGAAATCAACTAAAAACCTACAGAGTACACTCCACATGGAACGTACGGGTTTGCCATATTTATGTCACTCTCAGTTTTAAAGGGTTAATGCCGTAATTATAATAATAATATAATAAGAATATCTTTTCACATTTTACATTCACGTCATGAATCCTTTAAGAGCTGAAACGATCCTATGCATTTATGCTGTAATCAAAAAAATAATAATATAACAACAATACCTTTTCACAATTATACATTCACAGCGTAAATCCTTAAAGAACTGAAATGGTCCAATACATTAATGTCGTAATAATAGTAATAATAATAATATAACGACAATATATTTTCACATTTTACATTTACATCATAAACTATTTGTGAGCTGAAACAGTCTGTTGCATTATTGCAATGATTCTACTTTTAAAATATCAGTACCACGTTCTCAAAGGGTGCAAAGAGGACTTTGATGCACGTCTCTTTACATAGCTGTCATATGAAATCAAAGAGATAAAACGATGAAAAATAAACACATAATATATGACATATTCATACAGCAAAACAGGAGAAAAGTCGGCTACACGGGTGTATGTACAATTTCTCAACAGGTATCACTCTGCTCATCGTAAAGTAAAGGTATCACATGAAGCAACAAGATATGGGTATGCATGTCTAAGCAGGAGTTAAAACAAGCAAGGAACAAATATATTTTTATATATAAAGGTGAAGAAATCTCCTCCACAGGTTCCCACAGATCTTCTTTTTTTTTAAGGCCGTTATCTATTGATTGAAATTTAAAATTTACCCAGTCCACCATAAGCAGTGATCTCAGGGTGAACTAAGAAAGAAGAAATGGTAGCATGAGATATAAGTGAAAGAGCGAAAGGAAAGAAGTAGGACCTCCCAGCAGCACCCACCAACCGCCCACTCAATGATGTATATCTTTACGACTCCATTCAAATTCTCAACGTTTCTGATTTATTTCACGGAGATGGTGTATGTGAACAATGCCCATTCAGAGTTCATAGTCATTGATGGATAGATTGATAGAATAGTATAGAGAGAGAGAAGCAGCAAAGAGTGGTAAAATGTGTGATAGTGATAGTGATAGCAAGAGAGAGTGTGATTGATTAATGACATTGTCATTATTGTCAAAATATCTTGAGAGTGGAAAATCTGTTATATTAATTGATATTGTCTTGATATTATTTGACTTAAGTATTGCCTTTGACACAATTGACCAGAACATTATTATTAAAAAGACAGTGAAGTTTTCAAATTTAGTGGACAAGCCCTTGACTGGTTTAGATCTTACTTGTAGTCTGACAGAACACGATCTATAATGATTGACCATAAATTTTAATCTAATTCTGTCCCGCTAAAGTATAATGTACCTCAAGGTTCAGTTCTTGGATCGCTCTACACAGAGCCCATTAGTGCTATTATAAACAGCTTCAATGTTAATTATCATATGTATGCTGACGACATCTAGCTCTTTTTCCCATTTTGCATCGATGACGAAATATTTGTCATCAAAAAGGCTGAAGAATGTGTTATGGCAATTAAGACATGGATGAACTAAAATTGAATGAGGACAAGACTGAATTTTATGCAATTTAGCAAGAAAGTTTGAGTAAAAAGTGTTTTTGTTAAAAAAAGTTTAAATATCAAAATCAATTATTGATGTTACATGTAAATATGTTCGAAACTTAGGATGTTATTTAGATCATGAACTTTTGATGAGCATTTTATTATTTTTTATTTGATATAGACAATTTTAACCATCACCATTGTACTAAAGCATGTCTAAATTAGCTGAAAAAGTTTTTTTTTAAATGATAGCATACGGTTGCGATGGGAATGTTTGTCATCTTGGATTTTCAATGCGAAAATAACAACTTCATTTCAACTAGGCTTTTTCAGTTATAAATAAAATTGGCTATAACTTTGCACACGTTATTTTGGTTCAATATCTATTTGCACCCAGTAGATTTTTGGGATAAATGAAACAGTTTTCATTTTATTAATTTTTTGAAAATTTTTGGCAAATTTAGTCACCCAAAAAACATTTTGCAAAAACTTTGAAGAGATATCGAAAAAAAGCTACTGGACAAATTTTTACTTATTTTATAGAGGCTAATGCTATATACCAAATTTGGGGCAATCGGACAATAAATAAAAGAGAAGATCGCATATCACTGTCAAAAAGTGACATTTTGAGAAAATCAAATTTTAGACATTTTTTTCTGTTACTTCAATGTTTTTCGCATATAACCCATAATTTATAGTATAAAAGAATACTATAATACATTAAAACATCATACTATCGCAAGAGGCTATCAAAGACTTCATGTAGACCCTATATTCCAACTGCTCCAGATCCCATATACTCATGTCAGGATGGCATTTTTCTTATAACAGGTGTGCAGAATGTTTCCCGTAATTTTCGCCGATCTTAGCTAATAATTAATATTGACAATAATTAATCAAAAGTAGATTCTTCATGTAGCGTACTTTGTGGTAATTAAAATGATACCGGTACCAACTTCATATACTGTAGACAAAATTTCCAGCTTTCATAGTACTACTATCATTTCTAAAAAAAATTGTATAAAATGAAAGAATCGAGTACTGAGCCATTGTTATGGTATGAATGTCAAGGAATGAACTGCTCCATTCAGCAATGTAATAAAAGAGTGTTGTCCCATTTGTGGTAAAACTGCTTTCTTATTGTTACATTAGTTACAAATGTTTAAACAGTCTTGCCCCATCCTATTTACAAGACCTGGTCAGTTTTTACCAACCGAAAGAGTATTAAGATCATTAAATTCCCTCTTGATCACCATGTGAACTAAAAAATCACCTTTCATTGAAAAAATCTTTCAGTTATGCTGCCCCTCTTTTATGAAACACTATCTTTTTAAAAACAAGAAACAGCCCTTCATTTCAATTATTTTTTCAGAATCATAAGACCAAATTTTTTATATATGAGAGAGAGAGAGAGAGAGAGAGAGAGAGAGAGAGAGAGAGAGAGAGAGAGAGAGAGAGAGAGAGAGAGAGAGAGAGAGAGAGAGAGGAGAGGGAGAGAGGGAGGGAGGGGGGAGGGAGAGAGAGAGAGAGAGAGAGAGAGAGAGAGAGAGAGAGAGAGAGAGAGAGAGAGAGAGAGAGAGAGAGGAGAGGAGAGAGAGAGGAGAGAAGGAGAAGGAGAGAGAAGAAAGAGAAAAGCTGTTTTATTACACTTTTATTGTCTTTAATATTGCAACATACACATATAGTTTGTTTTGCAGCTGTGCATTTTCTGTAACCTCTAATTGTGTCAATAACATTTTACTGTAAAGCGCCATCTAGCATTTCGGTAGATGAGAGGCAGTCAAAATATGCATTATCATTATTGAGAGAGAGAGAGAGAGAGAGAGAGAGAGAGAGAGAGAGAGAGAGAGAGAGAGAGAGAGAGAGAGAGAGAGAGAGAGAGAGAGAGAGAGGGGGGAGAGAGAAAGAGAGAAAGAGAGGGAGAAAGAGAGAAAGAGAGAGAGAGAGAGAGAGAAAGAGTAGAGAGAGAGAAGAGAGAGAGAGAGAGAGAGAGAGAGAGAGAGAGAGAGAGAGAGAGAGAGAGAGAGAGAGAGAATGAGAGAGAGAGAGAGAGAGAGAGAGAGAGAGAGAGAGAGAGAGAGAGAGAGAGAGAGAGAGAGAGAGAGAGAGAGAGAGAGAGAGAGAGAGAATGTAAGAGAGAGAGAGAGAGAGAGAATGAAAGAGTGATAAAGAGAATTGAGTGGGAATGACGCTAGAGTGGGAAATTTATTTGTTCAATCAGAATTATCCTTCACTTCACCACATGTAGTGATCTGAGGACTAAAAGGGAAAAGTTGAAATACTTGTAAAAGAGTACAAGAGGTAAGACCTACCAGCATCACCTGCTGACAAACCACTCCAACCTGTGGGAATCCTGCGATACTATGTAAGGCCAGTGCAGTGTAAGTGAAAGCACAAGAATATTATAGGAGATGAAATCAACAAGACAACACATATGCACACACACACACACACACTCACACATACATACACACAAACACTTCTTTGGGGTCACTCACATAAATACATGTCAAAATCTCAGACAAGAGAAGAGATCCTTTGGAGGGGTTCGGGAAGGGGGGGGTGTTAAGTGGTTGATGGGGATATATGCATGACAGAGATATCGATAACAAAACAGGTAACAATGAATAAATATCGCAAACCTTTCTCGCTTCATGAATCAAATAAACGTACTGTGCTGTTGAGGGGCCAATTTATGTAGAAAAAATCATGTTGTTCAGTTTCCTGAGAATAGGTACCAGTAGGCGGTTAGTGATATTAGACAGCACGTTCTTAAACTGCTAATACTGTATTATGTTGATCCCTTCTACACGTCCGCTAAATTCATTTCAATAGCTCCAAACCTCTCCTCTCTTGGCTTGAGTAGTCTACACTATGTATTGAAAGGTTTACAAAAATTAATACAACAGAAAATATTAACAATAATGAAAAGAGCACACACACAAAAATCTTATTACATTCCAATAATTCCATTTACGCCTTCAAGTTTTGTTTTCTTTTCCATTAATTATTTTTTATACAGTACTATAACGTACTTTTCAAAATATCCTTTTATCAATGATGATCAATGTGATCATGATTAAAATTACTGTCATCATTATCATCATCAGACATATGACTTTTGGAGTTGGTGGTGAGTCATTTTATGCTATTGACTCCATGTTTTGGTGGCATTATGCCTGTCTAGTCTTCTCCTTTCACGTTGTCAGACCAGGTATTCCATAGACATCCCCTGTATTCACTCTTCTTCTAAAATGCCCTGTGCGATGATTTTGCGGAGACTGGCATGTCACATGGCATGACCGAATGAGATCGGATTGCCTCCCTTGATGATGACAGCAACGTGGGGTAAAGCAAAGATAGGTCAAAGTATATACATATTAAAAAATAAGTGAATAAAAAGATCTGTAAAACACACGTTTGTGGATATATTCTTACAAGTTTAGGTCAATGGAAATATGCCTAGACTTGATGCCTTTGCACGGCTGACACGAAATAGTACTGAGGCAATAAGCAAAAACAAATAACTAAACGTGAAAACATGATTACAAATGTTGACCTTTTGTTTCAAATAAAATGGTTACATAAATAAAACATATTATATTGCAAAGTTTAAAGAGCTTGGAACGTAATCACATTTGTCCCATCTCCAAATGTGCTGTTCTTCTTTCATGAAACTTATAATAAACAAAATTCATCAGACATTGCAGCAAAGTTCAAAGCAGACAAATTGCTAGATAATGGTTAACATCAATCCAATTCCTGTTGACTTGAATTGAGAACAAGCACTACCAATGTGTTCACAATTGATTTATAGATGTAACAAAAATGTGACAGGGAAAGACGGAAATCATAGAAAAAGATACAGATAAACAGGTTGATTTCAGCTCGACCCTCAGAGAAGATCCGGTTTGAAAACTCATACACACAGTAGCATTAGTATTTCATACTTGATGGACGACATAGGAAATGAAAGCCCACTCCCTATGGTTTTTGATCCTATTTTTAACATTGGCTGAATTTACTTCTTTCACATCGAAATATACAAACTTCATTTTCACTCTTTCTTTCCTAGAGCTAAAGGCACCACTAGCTCAGTTGGTAAGGAGTCCGGCTACCATTCAGGAAACCCAGTTCGATCCCGTCAGTGCATATCTTTCATACGCTCTTCCAGACCCAGGAGCAAATGAGTAGCTACTGTCCTATTAAGACACAGGGGATACTGAAGTGGGGGTGGAAAGCACTGGCAAATTACCACATTATGTCGTATGCCCACAAAATAATCAGGAATCCACTCATGATTACACAAAGAAAATTGATAGGAAATGTATTCTTTTTCAACTCAAATTTCATATGAGAAATGTTTTAAAATAAGCTATAAAATATAGAAAAATTCTTGTTATAGGGATGTACCTTTTTTCATAAAGGAGGGGAGAAGGGAGGTGTTTTTAAAAGAGACAAAAAAATGGAACGGTGATTTTGGTGCATTTGAAAAAGACGTTAACATGGTGGTAACGCCATTCATGTTTCGTCATGTCCGAAAACTGTTGGCCCGTCCGGAGTCCTGGACAAAATTCCACAATGGTTTGGGGTTAACTGGATGGATTCAACTGACATCGGCCAGTTGGGACGACCTGGGCCAATTCTTGGTTGGAAAAGGTTGCTTCTCCTAAAATTACTGCACAAGGAATACAAAAAAATATAAAGTTTATGATAACCCACAAAAAAATAAACTTAATGTGTTTTGGGTTCTTTTCTTTTCCATTTTGGGGAGGATGGATAATAAATTTGTTATGTTCATGCACCAGAGAATATCGAAACTGTTATGCTGATGCACAACAAGATATCAAAATTGTTATGTTGATGCACAACAAGATATCAAATATCAAAATCAAAATTGTTATGCTGATGCACAACAAGATATCAAAATTGTTATGTTGATGCACAACAAGATATCAAAATTGTTATGTTGATGCACAACAAGATATCAAAATTGTTATGTTGATGCACAACAAGATATCAAAATTGTTATGTTGATGCACAACAAGATATCAAAATTGTTATGTTGATGCACAACAAGATATCAAAATTGTTTATGTTGATGTACAAGAAGATATCAAAATTGTTATGCTGATGCACTCCAAATAATTGACATAGAATTTTGAAGTCCATGAAAAGGTTCAAAACAGTTTCAACGCTTTTAGTAGACACCGGCTTCCAATTTCGATCTGTGATCCTTTTGATACAAGCCACACAAATTTTAAATCTGTTATAGGAATTTGGAATAATTCAATATTAACATTATATATATATGATTTTCGTCCTTTTTAATTGGTAACGGACATACAGAACATTAATTTTACAAACGTATTCTCTATAAATGATATCGGATTTGGGATTTTTTCGTTATCCTGGAAAGCTTAACAAAAACACAATAGTTTCTCACAATGTTGTAGCTGGCCAGATGACCTTTGCTGCTGGGTCACCGGGCAATCCTTGTGCGCTAGAAGGAGCGTTTTCAGTTGTGCCACTTCTCGCGTAGCAGTTTCACGTCATTCTAGAATCATGTCACATACAAGCAAAATAAATGAATCATTTACACAAAGTTTACCATTTTTAAAGAAACAACTTTCATGTCACTGGAATTATGTCAAATAAGAATTTACTAAAAATGAATCCTTTAAAACAGTTTAATTAAACAACCTAATCAACACCACTTTGTTTTCAAAGACAAAAAAAGCAAAAGGCAACCCCGTTCCCTCAAGGCCGTTATGGGCCATAGAGCTGGAGCTTATCCCGGTTTCAATAACGTAATGCTGAACAGGTGATAATAACCCCTCCTGCAAAAACGCTAGTCTGACGCAGGTTTTACTCTCAAGCTTGTACCCATTTGCACCTGGGTAGAGTGGGGAAAATGCGTGTTAAGTGTCTTTTCCAAGGAACAAAACATCAGACTTAGTTTTGCTAGGATTTTTTGCTAGAATCAAACCTGGGACCTCATGATCCCATCCTGCAGCCAAACCACTCGGCCACTGCTGTCACATAAAAGACTTCAAAAAGTTTTACAATCCTCAATGAAGAAAGAAAGCAGAAGATTTTGACGGCTTTTAATCCACTCATAAAGGAATCATCATACACTACAAATTGGCTTTATAATTCCACAATAATGTGAGTGACATGACTAAAAACTATGCCAGATAACAGAGCAGCAAATTATTTACCATCGTCTACAAAAGCAAAAACTGAAATTATTTTAGATTTATAAACTCTAGTGACTTTTGATTTTTATTTGATTTTACCCACATCTACAGCTAAGTTGATCTCTGAGTTTGTTTTTTTTTTAAATTAAATTTTGCACGTGCTGACCAGTAAAAAAGAGTCTAGGGATTGTTATCGTGACATTTGCGGCCTAATGATTAGACTGCCACACTTGAGATCATGAGTTACTGGGCTCGGTTCCTGGCAATGAGAGATTCCAACATTGTGTTCCTTGGGAAAGACACGTAACACACAATTCCCCACTGGACCCTACCGCAAGTGGGTACCAGTACCAGCGCCCAAGAGGTGAAGTATGATCACCAGCTTCGATTCCCACTAACGGAAACAGGGACTACGTCCGGCTCTGTGAGCCACAACAGCCTTGAGAAAATGTATTTTAACTATATCAAATAATCACAATGCTCAAATAAACTAAATTCGCTCTCTATTCCACTAGACTGTGACCATAGAAACTTATTCACATGAGAGACTAAAAAAAAACCAAACTATTTGTACTTTAAAAGGTTTGTGACAGCCCATGTGATGTTTCTTGTCAGATCTTTATGATTTGTCTGTTTGATTGGAATTCACTCCAACCACCATATGCAGTAATCTCAGGGTGAATTGAAAGGAAACAGCAAAATGAAGAAAACATGTGAAAGAGAGAAAGAAAAGAAGAAGGTCCATCTAGCATCACCTGTCAACCACTCACACTATTATTCATCACCCCCCCCCCGCCCATATAAATAATACAAAAGATTTTGATTTTTACCTGCAGCCTGACATTTTTGTGTTTGACAGCTCATCTGCCTTCTTTTCTAAATTGCATATCCAATGTTTCCTTTTCTGGCGACATCTGGCTGCCGCAGCCCTGAGGAGACAATTCATGAGTCCATTAAAAGATCTGCGTCAATCAGAGAACAAATCATGAATCCATTAAAAGATCTGCTATCAACCAGAGAACGACAAGTCATGAATCCATTAAAAAATCCGCTATCAATCAGAGAACAGCAAGTCATGAATCCATTAAAAGATCCGCTATCAATCAGAGAACAACAAGTCATGAATCCATTAAAAAACGCTATCAATCAGAGAACAACAAGTCATGAATCCATTAAAAAATTCGCTGTCAATCAGAGAACAACAAGTCATGAATCCATTAAAAGACCCGCTATCAATCAGAGAACACCGTCATAAATCTATTAAAAAGTCTGCTATCAATCAGAGAATGACAAGTCATTTATAAAATGTATTAAAAGATCTGCTATCAATCAGAGAACAGCAAGTCATGAATCCATTAAAAGGTCTGCTATCAATCAGAGAACGACAAGTCATGAATCCATTAAAAGATCCGCTATCAATCAGAGAACGACAAGTCATGAATCCATTAAAAAGATCCGCTATCAATCAGAGAACAAGTCATAAATCCATTAAAAGATCTGCTATCAATCAGAGAACATCAAGTCATAAATCTATTAAAAGGTCTGCTGTCAATCAGAGAATGACAAGTCATAAATCCATTAAAAGGTCTGCTATCAATCAGAGAACAAGTCATAAATCCATTAAAAGATCCTCTATCAATCAGAGAACACCAAGTCATAAATCTATGAAAAGGTTGCTGTGAATCAGAGAACGAGAAATAATTAATCAATTTTTAAAAAGAAGAAGAGGAAAAAGAATAGCAACAAAAACAAAAACAGCAGCAATAGAACCACAAGGTAAAGGGATTGAAGAGGAGAACAACAAGAACAATTTATCTATACAATACCCAAGTGTAACACCAAACAAATTTCTAAGTTATGTTAAATGTAGACACTCTTCTACTGAGACAGATGTTTGAATCCATTTTGACACACAAAATTGAATCCATTTTGACACACATGATTGAATCCATTTTGACGCACATGACATGACTGAATCCATTTTGACACACATGATTGAACCCAATTTGACGCACATGACATGACTGAATCCATTTTGACACTCATGGTTAAATCTATTTTGACACACATGGTTGCATCCATTTTGAAACACTTGGATGAATCCATTTTGACACTCATGGTTAAATCCATTTTGACACACATGGTTAAAATATATTTTGACACACATGATTGAATCTATTTTGACACACATGATTGAATCCATTTTTTGACACAAGATTGAATCCATTTTGAAACACTTGGATGAATCCATTTTGACACTCATGGTTAAATCCATTTTGACACACATGGTTAAAATATATTTTGACACACATGATTGAATCTATTTTGACACACAAGATTGAATTCATTTTGACACACAAGATTGAATCCATTTTGACACACAAGATTGAATCCATTTTGACACACAAGATTGAATCCATTTTGACACACATGACATGACTGAATCCATTTTGACACACAAGATTGAACACATTTTGACGCATGACATGACTGAATCCATTTTGACACACATGGTTGAATCCATTTTGAAACGCATGATTGAATCCATTTTGACACAACATGATAAAATCTATTTTGACACAACATGATAAAATCCATTTTGAAATACATGATGAAACGAAGTCATGATTAAATAAGACAATTTTTTAAGGTGATAAAAATGCTTTGTTTCATTGGGATTTACCCTGTCCATCATATGCCGTAATCTCAGTGTGAATTCAAAGGAAACAGCACAATGAAAGAAAGACATGTAAAAGATTGGGTAAAAAAAGTAGAACCTATCAGTATCCCCCAGCAACCATCCGTTATAATAAAATGGATAAAACTACTTAAACGTTGTCTCTCCGGATGGATACATCTTACTCAGTACAATAGTGACCGCCAAAATGCCCGATGTTTGGGAAGCAGAGAAAATGGGCATTTAGGGGGCGAAACAGGCATTTAGGCGAAAGTAAGTCGGGACAACAATTTGGGATGAGCTGGAGAGGGGGGGGTGTTGATCACGAAGGGACTTCATCCTCCAGTATGGTGCAGAAATTCAATGGGGACATCTGGAAAGCATTTAGCTATTTAGCACTGAGGTGGTGAGCGCGCAGGCAGGTTGACCATCTCTCAACGCGAAGACCCGAAGGTACAATAGATACAGTCAATGCGAGACAGAGGAGTCATAAAACTGTTCACACCTTGTCCCTCGATTGTGATGCGTGCCCGTTCTATTAAAAACGCCAGGTGATTGCATGTAACTTACGACAGCAAAAAAGAGCCGTGGACTTAGATTCTAATTGCCCAGTGACAAACCAGTGATCCACTGGAACAAAGGTTGTGCTGTACAGTGGGTGAAGTTATGAAGAGAAGACTGGTCATCTTTTATTACATTACAATGAAGGGTGGTTACAGTGCATGACACATTTGATGGGCATAAGCCACATTAGCGATGGGATTACATGTATGATAAAAAGAAAGAATATTTAATCAATTACAGATATTTTTTTATGATAATTTGAAGAAAATGATACCTGCAGTTGCCGTTGAGACCGGGCATTTAGGCAAAGTTTTGGTTTGAAACGGGCCTTTAGAGGAGCAATTTATATAGAAAAATTTAGTCTCACTGATATTGCGGGCATTTAAAAGAGACGAGCATTATGACGGCGGGCATTTAGGCAGTCACTACTGTACCATCACTTTCACAATGCAACAAATCGCTACCTGTTTCTTTCAAGGAATTTCCTTCGTCTCTCTTTGGGGTCTTCCGAATCAGGACTCATTTTTTGTCTTTTGCTATTGATGACAAGGAAAACAATATTTTTGAAAATACATGTATAATATAAGAAGAATTATATTTTTGTGATATAAGTTTTGTTTTCCTTTATGTTAATGCACAGTAACCAGGCAGTATATAATAATACTTTTAGTTGGTTTTTTTCTTTCAAATTAAATTGAGGAAAACTAGGTGATGTCAGTTTATTGATAAGAACATGTCTGATTAGAAAAGACACCCTCCCTTCCTTCTCTCAGCCATATGCCAAACCACCAAACCTTGTCTGTCTGTCTGTCCTCCCTCCCTCTCTATCCCTCCTTCCCTCCCCCCTCACCTCCTTCTCCTTCCCTCTCTCTCTCCTTCTCTCCTCTCTCTCTCTCTCTCTCTCTCTCTCTCTCTCTCTCTCTCTCTCTCTCTCTCTCTCTCTCTCTCTCTCTCTCTCTCTCTCTCTCTCTCTCTCTCTCTCTCTCTCTCTCTCCCTCCCTCCCTCCCTCCCTCCCTCCCTCCCCTCCTCCCTCCCTCCCCTCTCTCTCTCTCTCTCTCTCTCTCTCTCTCTCTCTCTCTCTCTCTCTCTCTCTCTCTCTCTCTCTCTCTCTCTCTCTCTCTCTCTCTCTCTCTCTCTCCCTCCCCTCCCTCCCTCCCTCCCTCCCAAAAGGATTTGTTTCCTGTTTACACTTTCATGTTTCATCTTCACTGCTACAACTGTAAAGTTTACCAATGTGACCCTCATAAGTAGTGTTCTATCCATTTTTGTTAATCCTTACCTCTCAGCTAAAAGTCAATTTGAAATTTCCTACTGCGATGGAAAAATCTCTACTTCAGAAATGAAACACAACCTCCCAGCACAAGAAATAGGTAAAAGCGTATATTTACCTGCAACAATCAAACCCTTGACGTTGATAAGCTCAATAAAAAAAAGGATCACTTCACATCGTTATTGAATGGCTTTCTAGTGCACCTCATTGACATGGAATGTGATCACACACTTTTTTTAATTTCGCTTTTGGATAAAAAAAATCTTTACGCATTTTTCAAACGGCTTTAGCCCCTTATTCTACATTGTTTCCTTCCCTAGACATCAATTTCCAACCACTTTCGACCGCTCCAACCTAAATTTTAAAAATCCGACACATTTTTCCGACCTTGCTGAACACCCTGCTTCACAACAAATAAATAAAAGCATTTTTTTTTTCCTTTTTTTTTACTTTTGCGTGATCTCTTACAGGTCAAAAGAGTATTCAGAGGAATCAGACAGGCTGACGTCTGACCCTGGTGAGTCCATCATCATAATGGGGGAACTGTTGGACGGGGTGGTGATATAAACTTGAGTAGAGGTGGTCGCTGCGGCAGCTGTCGGAGCTGCTACTGCTGATGTTGCCGCAGCGGGTATGAAGGCTGAGTGTGACGGGGAGACAAGAGTCGACTCTAAAGATTTTGCTGTGGGACTCAGCTGATTTTGGAGCTGGGCTTTCAATCTCTGGGGAAATAATAATGATGATGATGATGATAATGATGATGATGATGAGGGAGAGGATGATGACAATGGTTTTGAAGGAGCAGGAGGAGGAAAATGAAGGAGAAGAAGTCAATTAAATTCTTGGTTTTACCGACACTCACCACAAAGGTGACCTCAGGGTTTTGGTGGAACACCATGTTTTGACCTGCTGTTGTAAACAGCCAAGGGATCTTTAACCTGTACAGCCAAGGGATCTTTAACCTGTACAGAGTGTTGTGATCTGCGCACGGACCTTTTTTTTATCATCCGTCTCCGATGGGACTAGGTGTTCATCTACCTATCTGGGGGGGAGGGGGTCTGAAAAACATCAGTAACTGTTCACCCTGCCAGGGAAACAACCAATTGGTTGAGAAGGCTGACACCTCACCTCTGGACCACCAAGTCCCCCCAGGAAAACAAAAAGAAAAGAAAGAAGACAAGGATAAATTACACAATAAAACTGTCTCGGGTCCACAACATTCTTCCATTAAAGCCTTGCATTGTTTTCATTAACCACAACCACTCAAATACTGACAAACAAACGCACATTAATATACAGTACGTTTGCTTCTGATTGTTTTGTTTTTTTGTTGAAATTTCCCCATTCACCATGTGCAGTGATCTAAGGGTGAATTGGAGAGGAAACAGTAAGATAGAAGATAAGTAAGAGTGGGAGGAAAGAAGTAGGATCTACCAGTAGCACCCGCTAACTGCCTGCGTATGCTTCTGAAGTAACATATAAGTGTATAGACAAACAGGAGGCAAGGGCTGTCATTTCCTCAATTTCTTAAGTGAAGGTAATGACACAAGATAATGTGAGAGCCCCATAGGAACAAAGACGAGACAAATACAAGGAATAAACAGAAAATCCTGGCCACCATGGGGGATCGGACCCGCCGACCTCTGCGTAGGCACCCATCGCCTCGCCATGAAAAGAAAAGGATATCAACCGAGTGTAGTTAGCTCGGTTGGTAGCACTGTTTGTCTTTATTTACATTTCTATCTTAGTATCTTACAAGCACATCATTGGCTCATAATTATAAAGTTCTATCTACACATTTGACGTACTTTGGGGTCACAATCATATATCAGATCCACAGTTGTCAATTAGCCCATCTGACAAAAATAGTGGACATCATGTATCACAAATTTTTCTACTACATTTTGTCTCAACTCCACCACGTTTCCTTCCAGATGAGAAATTTAAAGCATTTTTTTGTCTTCTTCTGAAAATGGTCTGTGGTAGTTATGACAATATAATCCTGAGTTGACAACATGACCCAAAACAAAACTCACACAAACCAACGGATCAAAACGCAAAAAAGAAAAAAAAGAAAGGAAAAGAATCAACCCAACAAAATGAGACTGATGAGCAGTGGCACAAGAGTTGTTCTCACCTGCTTCAACGCATTCCGCTGGGTAGCGTTCTGACCCGCTTGAGCTGCAGACAAGGGTCGCCTTTGGCAGGGGCTGGTTGATGGCGGACCTTGCGTATGGGCTTGCAAATTGGGGCTTGTGGAGTTGCTGGGGAATTCCTTTGATCACCTGCGTCTTCTGGGGCTTGGCAGACTGCTGTCCCTGCTGCGCCTGACCTTGCGACTCCTCCTCTGACCCCAGCTGAAAGTTGTTGATGGTAGCCGGGATACTGATGGGAACTAAGCAGATCAAATAAAAAATACATAGATTGAAAATTTTGTTTCTGAATTTTAAATTTACCCAATCCACCATATGTGGTGGTCTCTCAGGGTGAATTAAACAGAAACAGTAAGAAAATAGATTAGTGAAAGAGTGAAAGGAAAGAAGTAGGACCTACCAGTAAAACACGGCAACCACCAATATAGATGGACTAAAAAACAAAACAAAAATAAACAACCCAAATAAAACAAGAAAACTTTACCTTTTTCAACACAGATCTCCAGTAAGAAATCAACTTCAAATTTCCTACCTCAACAGAGAAAATCCTTCCCAGGGGTGGGACAGATAGACATTTGTATGCAAAGATGTTAGGCCCAACAATTATGAACATTCAAAAATGTTTGGTCTGAAAACCTTCTGTCCTAAAGATTTACCAGATCCCGACTTTTTCTTTTCATAACCTCCCCCCCCACCCCTCCTACCATTGTTCCGTGTAACTTTTAGATGGAGTTTGTGTGTGTTAATTACTTTTTGTGTTACGAAAAATTTGACGAAGAAGTTTGACGAAGAAATCGCAATTGTGTGCAGATAAATAGATCGTTTTTATTTTTTGTGTGCTGTTGTTTTCCACTGGTGTGTTCAGACATTTCTCAACTGTGTGCACTTTTTTCCCTGATCCCCCTCCCCCTCCCAACCCCTTATATTTCTGAAATTTCACTTTCATTTAAGCTGAAATTCATCTCTAGTCCAAGAGAATTTCTATTCCCCAGACAGCCCATTTTTTTCCAGATAAAGCCAACATAACCCAAACATGGAAATTCTTTATTTATTTATTTATCAGTTCCCATTCTACCTTCCTGTGTATGGGTTTAGATACCCAAAATGATCTTTCTCCACATTACCCTGTCCTGACATTTTCTGTTTCCTTCTGTAAAGATTAAATTTCTTTGCTTTAGTGTCTCTTTTATATGTGCCCATGTGCACTTTGTCGAGAGGGGAGAATGCGTTGAGAGGGGAGAATGCGTTGAGAGGGGAGAATGTGTTGAGAGGGGAGAATACGTTGAGAGGGGAGAACGCTTTGAGAGGGGGAGAATGCGTTGAGAGGGGAAAACGCTTGAGAGGGGAGAATGCATCTTAAGTGTCTTTCCCAAGGAACACAACGTCAGACGAAGCATTGCTAGGATTCAAATTCAGGACCTCAGGATCCCAAGTCCACCAACTTAACTACTAAGACACCAACGCCACCAAGTCTACGTCCAGAACGTGATACATTAGCACTCGCTCTGCTTGTTGCCATAGGAAACGGGATTATAACCTCTTGCTCTATCTGCCAAAACAGCATTTTTTTTTTAAACTTATTACAGGTCTGATTTAACCGTGGAAGATAACTTCAACATATTTTATATGTCGTTCTAACATATCTCGACCCAAAACAAAAGTTTTCATATCTCATTATATATAATCGTAGTCGGATGTCGAATGTCCTTATGAAAATAAACTCAATAGCAAGGAGGCAACCTAGATTGAAAGCAACGCTTACCCGTCTGGCCAGTCGGGAGTTGGAGCCACACCTGCATGGTGCATGGCTGTTGCTGCTGAGAGGTAGACGCTCCATTGGTGAGATCATCCGGCTCTTTCTTTACGACGCCAGGCACCTGCTCGTTGCTGCTGGCCTCCTTCGGCCGAGAGAATTTGTTTGTAGCATTGTGAAGTTGGAGCTTGTTGTGGAGTGTGGGGAGGAAATGGGTTGGGCTACCGTTGTCACCGAACTGTAAAGCAACATGCAAACGAGAAAGATGATTATATCATTCATGAAGAAAGTTATCATCACTCTGTGGTGATGAATAAGGACTTGAAATAAGATTAGAGCCCTATAGGAACAAAGACAAGGCAAATACAAACAAATAGACAGAAAAAATCTTTGGGCAATAGGGGGTGGGGGGGTAATTGTTGTTTTGTTTTTTTTCGGGGTTCTTTTTTATTGGAGGATGGGTTGATTTTTTTCTATAGCAAAATTCTGACTCTTGTAAATTTTCTGATCTATGGCAATCAGAACTTTGTAAGAGATGAATATTGTGACCATATTTCCTCTTCATAGACTCCAATGTTCCTCAACAAATCAAAAACATAAGCAGATAATCTGTAGCACATGACTTTATCATGAGTGTTATTGGGAATGTGTTTAAATATCAGTTTATCATAATTTAATTCAATGCCTGCAAGTGCTCTCCCCTTAACGTATCTTAACTCCTTCTACACAGAAATCTGTGAACCTCAGGATAAATTCTAGACTCTGAGTTTGAAAACTTCTAGATACACTCTGTTCTACTAGTCATGGTGCAACTTTTATTCTCACCTGGAAGAAATTTCAGGGTCGCCTTTAGCTTCTGAAGAAGGAGATGAAAGGGCTGGAAATTCAGCGCTTGTGCTATCTGCCACCTGAAGAAGGGGAAAAGGTAGAGTCGATAAATAATCTTTCCTCCTCCCAAAAGGGGAGACAACAAGGGTCTTTAGGACTTGTGTCCCAATACCATACTTTAAAACGGTCCTCTCATACAACAGTTTATTTTACTGGTCCCTGGGCTAATCCCGTTGTAGCAATACTGCTAGTCCACATGTTTACCAAAACATCAAAAATGGCTTATGGAGTTTAACCAAATGGTAGAAATTGCTGGGACTTGTAAGTTGATTTCATTTTATTTAATCTTACCTACATACACAACTAATGTGATCTTCAGATTTTTGGTAAGATTTTAAAATTTTGCACTGACTGCCCTGTAAACAGCCAATGTTGTGATCTGCACACGGGAGCCTCTCTTTTATTATCTGTCTCCGATGGGACTAGGGTGTCAATCCTCGTGCCTGGACAAGAGGGTGAGTTTTACCTTAAAAAAAAAAATTGTTCAACATGTCAAGGCACAAACCCACAATCTTTAAGTTGAGAGGCAGACATTTTATCTCTCTACCACCATGTCCCCTCACTTTAAAACACCACCACAATCTGACAGTGTTGAGTTTTCGTCTGCGTTGAGCAATATCTTTAAGTTTTTATTGATTAGAAGCATGTGTTGAGTCTTCTGTTCCGTTGAGTCAAATCATTAAGTTTTTATTGAATAGAAGCATGTGTTGAATCTTGTTCCGTTGAGCCATATCTTTAGGTTTTAATTGAACAGATGAATGCGTTGAGTCTTCGTTCCGATTGAGCCATATCTTTAGATTTTCATCATCGAATAGATGCATGTGTTGGTAGCCTAGTGGTTAGGTTGCTAGACTTGATGCCATAAGATCCTGGGTTTGAATCCTGGCAAATGCTTTTGGGAAATGACATTCAACATACATTTCCCTTTGAGTCCCTTACTTTTTAGAACACCGCCACAATCTGACATCAGTGGGCGAGTGGTTAGGCTGCTAGGCTTGGGATCATGAGGTCCTCAGTCTGAATCCTGCCTGTGCTTGTTGTGATATTGTGTTCTTCGGAAAAAAGACACTCAATATACATTTTGCCATAGAATTCAGGTGCAAATGAATAGCATCATTAATCTAGGAATAAAATCTGTGACAGACAAATGTCCAGTCTAGGAGGCCACATATTCCATCCCGCTTTAGAAACCAGGATAGGATCCTGGCTCTATGGGCCATAACGGTCTTAGAGGAACAGTTACTACTCATACTCTAACAAACATACAAAAAATCCAAGCACATATTATGCAAACCAATTAGATGCAACCTAAATGTGATCATCAGTACCTGTGATTTGAGTTCATACTGTTCTTTTCTCTTCGCCTGTTTGGATACCAAATGCTGCTGTAGAACTGTGACACTCTTGCCGGACAAGTAAAGTTGCTGAGAGGACGAAGAGGCGGTTGTGAGATCCTGTGGGAGTTTATTAATGTTGGCCACATCTGTCCTTGAGGCGGGGCCTTCCGTCCTGCTGGCCACATTCACTGGATTGGTCCGTTTCGCTAACGGGCTCGGGACAACTGGTTCTGTGCTACGCAAGAGCGAACTCGGGACAGCACTTGCTACCGAGGCGTTGTACTTTGGGTTATCCGTCAACACTAAGGTCGGCGTGTTTAGTTCGTTTGACTGTGGGCCCGGTAATGGTGAGGCCTGCGCATAAAAAGGATAAAATGAAGGGTGTGAATGTCAATAAGGCAACAGGAAAAACGATAAATTATAATTTGTTTCATTGACATTTACCACGTCCATCATATGCAGTGTTTGTTTGTTTAATTGTTGTTTAATTGAAATTTACCCTGTTCACCCCTTGTGGTGATCTAAGAATGAATTAAGAGGAAACAGCAAGATGAAAGATGAGTCAAAGAAGGAAAGGAAAGAAGTAGGACCTAACAGCACCGCCAGCCAACCTTCCACCCACATGCGGTGATCTCAGGTGAATAAAGAGAAAACAGAAAGAAAAAAGACACATGGAAGAGTGAAAGGAAAGATGTAGGAAAGGCCTCCCAACCAATGATGAGGCCAAAGGGAAAAAACTAAACCACAAGTTTAAATTGTTCAATGATGAGCCAAAGAGAAAAAATCATAAAAACCACAAGTTTAAGATTAGGTTCAATGAGGCCAAAGAGGAAAAATCATAAAACCACAAGTTTAAGATAGGGTTCAATGATGAGGCCAAAGAGGAACAATCATAAAACCACAAGTTCAAGGTCAGGTTCAATGATGAGGCCAGAGGAAAAATCATAAACCACAAGTTCAAGGTCAGGTTCAATGATGAGGCCAAAGAGGAAATATCATAAAAACCACAACTTCAAGGTCAGGTTCAATTATGAGAAACGATATCAATACTACAGGCATGACATACTGCTGAGTGTTCATGCCCTGATATTGGAACAGATGTTTGCTTCCTTTGAAATTTACTTCGTCCACCATATGTGGTGATCTCAAAGAAAACTAAGAGGACATGACAAGATGAAACACATGTATAAACTCTTTTTCCGGACATACGGCCGATATATCTGTTCCAGAAGTTACCGGCTTGCAGACGTAAGGCCCATTTATCCGTCTCTACAGTTCACCTCAAAAGTTAGTTTCATTTCTACCACTTCACTACTTATATTAACTTATATAATCATAACAATACTTTGAATGAATCTTCAAACAAAAATTAAAAATAAGCCACCAAAAGCTAATTTATATATCAATTAATTCTGTCTAGAGCCCATATTTAACTCCATCTGAAAGCGGTAAAGAATAAAAGATTGGTAATTAAATCAATGATTCTCATTTTTTTAATCGTTTTAATTAACAAAAAGCTTTCTGAGTGAACAAATTTGATTTTGCTTCTTTCCATGACTTTTCAGGACAGATTTTCCATGATTTTCCCCTAAATCTCCCTAACTTATCGCAAATGTAATCATCACCATAATATCCCAGAAATAAGTGTGTATGTATGTATGTATGCAAGTATGTATGTACATGTATTTAAATCTTCCTAATAGCATCATATAACATACAATTTTAACTTATTGTACTTTGAATCTTAGTCATTTATGAGTTATACAAACTGCATTAAATTTCTACATCTTATACATACTTGGATTCTTACTTTGATGTAGTCAAAATGACGTACAGTGATGGACAATTAAGTTTATTATTATTATTATTATTATTATTATTATTATTATTATTATTACTTATAACCATCCACAAGTAACAGCAAAAACAATTTTGATAGGTAAAAGTAACAGCAGTATCATTTTGACAGGTAAAAGTAACAGCAGTATCATTTTTGACAGGTAAAAGCAACGACAGTATCATTTTTGACAGGTAAAAAGTAATAACAGTATCATTTTTGACAGGTAAAAGTAATAACAGTATCATTGTTAACAGGTAAAAGTAACAACAGTATCATTTTTGACAGGTAAAAGTAACAACAGTATCATTGTTGACAGGTAAAAGTAATAACAGTATCATTGTTGACAGGTAAAAGTAATAACAGTATCATTGTTGACAGGTAAAAGTAACAACAGTATCATTGTTGACAGGTAAAAGTAACAGTATCATTTACATCGATCTGCGCCTCTTGTATGCATCGTCAAAGGGATTCTTGGATAACTCTTGGAACAAATTGATGTCCTCACAGCAGTTTTTCAAAAAATTTGTTGGTGTTGGTGTTTGATCTGAACAAATTGAGAAAATAAAAAAAAATTGTGGTCATTGTGTCAGGCAAACAAATAGGACAGTAGTTATCTGGATCTGAAATCCCGAGTTGCAAAAAAGGCAAAAGTATGCCTATCATCCCAACTGTACAATAAACACAGCAAATAGATACAATCAATTCTTTAGGGGCATAAATGTGGCTAGACGGCTAGAATCTTCTTGAAGTCATTCTATCATTATCCACCACCTCCTGTGGCTGTCCATTCCCGTCTAGTATAATTTTGAGATAGAAGCTCTAGTTATAGGTGTCTGTTCTGGTGTACCATTTATCAGAGTATAGAGAATACACCTCTTAGACCTAGAAATATTTTCTATTTAATTCAGTGAAATAAAGCTTTAAAAATAACCATTTAAATATTTACAAGATCTCTAGAAGTAAGTAGACAAGACGGGATGGAGAATTATCAGATACAAAGCATAAAATTAGAAGAGTTTAAAAAGACAAAAGAAAACGACAATAAATAATAACATTTACATACATAACAAAATAAAATTGTAGTAAAACCAATCAGGACTGGAATGCAAATCTGAAAGGGTTTAACATCTTTCAATTACAATGATTTCAACCTACCGAGTAGATCAATAGGACCTCATATAACAACATTTAATATAAACAATTTTAAAAATTTTAATTTTACTTTTATATTGGAACAACAATTAATTAAACATCTTAAATGAAAATAAGAAAAAAAAATCTTTACCCAAAAAATTGGGACAGGGCGAGCTGCTATTTTTTCCAGTGTTTAAGGCCAACGACATTTCATGTTTCTTGGAATGCACATTCAGATGATCTTCATTTGTAAATTGCTGAAATCATGAAAAAGATTTATTTATATCATAATTTAATACAAATCAAATTTTATGTTTTATTGAAATACCAGCAGTGCTTGCCAATCGTCCACTATCAATCAGAAACAAAGCCAATGGTAAATGGAAAACATTATGAAAAACAGAAAACTAGCCTAGTAGATGTATTGTTAAATAATTGTGTCAGGATTTTTCTAAAGTTTTCTTAGGCATCTGGAGTGGTTATCACAGAATAGAAAATTAAGCAGAAACGACAACAGCCACTTCTCGAATAACAACGGAATCACTTTCGGCAATCTTCGTGCCACCATATTGGATGAGTTTTTAACTCTTTTCTTTGTTCGGTTTGTTTTTAATTTTACTAGAGACTTCTTAACTGTTTTTCTGTTTGATTTATTATCAACAAGATGCAATGTTGTGTCATAAATAACACCAACACCCCAAAAAAAGCTAGACTCAAGAATAGGACTACCTGTATGAATGCATTTTTCCTAATCCAGTCAAAGACAGAGAAAGGTGAGTCTACTATTTGAGTATTTGAAGTAGATTCTAGCTTTACATCAATCATCGTCGTTGTCATGATTTGAAAGCTCTTTTATTCTATTTAAAAATTTGTTCTGTTGATCAAATTTCTTGAAATTATGTTGACATTATTAGCCCTTTTTTTTAAATTGAAATTACTGGCTGATGTGAATGAGGTTTGCATAATTTTCTTCTTTTTTTTTTAGGTCTCTAGTCTAGATACTAGATCTAGGTTCTATCTAAAAGTATTAATAAGATGTGAAGTTTGATATTATTGTATTGATGGAGAAATTGAGAAGTCAATTCTAATTACATTTTCATTTTTTCAGAATTACTTCTTTGTGTCCTGAAGTAGATCTACATTTAGATTAGATCTCGATTCCATAGTAAATATAGATGGCCGGACTATATCCATTCCAAAAAATGAGAATTGCATTGATGATTTTTCTTAGATCTAGAAGAATTTTCAAAATACAGTCCAATTTTATATAAATAGCTATCCACTTTTTTTTTATTAATATAATCTAACATTATTGAGAATCAGACCAAAAAAATAATAATAATAAAAGTCAAGGAAATGTGTTGATTTATAAAGCCTTGTGATTTGATTTTTTTCCTTTATCTGATACTTGAAATGGATTAACAACATTAGGCAACAACACCTTACAAGCTCCAACATATGCTTGTCAATGTCAGTGTATTTCCAGAGCTCTGGTGCTTATAAAATTCTTCAGGCTTCAGGATTTACCTTTCCTCAACCAAGCACACTACAAAGAAAATTTCAGGATGAAGATTTATGTCCTAAATTACTACACATGTTCAAATTACGGTCAGCAAGTCTATCAGAACCTGAAAAATATGTAACCATTTCGTTTGATGGTATGACTGTTAAGAAAGGTATTGCCTACAAAAAACATGACGACAGTGTCATTGGATTTGTCAAGCCTCCTTATGCTGCTGAAGGACAATTGTTAATTGCCAACCAAGGAGTCTTGATTATGGTGAGAGGCCTGACTCTAATGTGGAAACAAATTTTAGGGCATTATTCATGCCATCACAGTATAAACACTGAGGCCTTGGATGTTATGATAAAAAATGCTGTGATGGCAGTTGTAGAGTGTGGATATAAAGTATGTGCTATAGTCATGGACTAGGAATCTTCACGATGGAAATGGATAATTTGTTAGATAAGAATCTAGACATCTAGATCTAATTTAGAAACAGCTCGAGATCTAGATATAGTTACAGTACTATGAGACTAACTCAAATCTAGATCTAGCCTTGTCTAAATAAATGGATTGATTGAACTTAGAGATCAAACAAATCTAGTGTCAGAATGAACAAGAAAATTGTTAGAAAATAATGTCATATAAAATCTAAGCATTTTAAAAGAAATACGACAAGGATTAACAATTAAAACGTATCAATCGTGAGAAAAAAGTGATTGATTAGCATGCATTTCTTGACCAGCATCCCTAGATATAACTCAACCAATATGGCAGCAAGTCACGACTCCATTAGTCATTTTTTACAGTGGTTTCAGAGTTTACCGCAGTCAAGAGACCCAGCTTTATAATAAAGAGAAATCATAATCCAACATTATTTACGGGCATGCTTGTCTATATAAAACTGTACATCTCAAACTTTGACAGCTCTAATCTCAGGAACCACTGCACCCACAACCGCCATATTTCACATGATATTTCAAATAGTCTGCTTTTGGTTCTTAGCGAATAAACTGTTGGATCAAATCAGTATTTCAATTGATTGAAAAAAGATTGTTTTGCCTGCGATCCTTGAGACTTTATTGTTCTTGTTTCTCATTCCTTCATTTCCGGTCATTAGACATGCAATGAAAAGCCAGCCTAACCTAAATATCAAATATACCGATACTTGGTATCACCCGGCACTTGCTAACCTATTGAGTAGTTCATCGCTGAAAAAACAGAATGTGGTAATAGAGTCCTAGGTAAAGCGGGCAACACAGCTCATTAGTACATGTACACTCACATCGTGCAAAGTATTGATACTATTAGTACATGATGTACACTCACATCGTGCAAAGTATTGATACAGTACATGATGTACACTCATCATGCAAAGTATTGATACTATTAGTACATGATGTACACTCACATCATGCAAAGTATTGATACTATTAGTACATGATGTACACTCACATCATGCAAAGTATTGATACTATTAGTACATGATGTACACTCACATTGTACAAAATATTGATACTATTAGTACATGATGTACACTCACATCGTGCAAAGTATTGATACTATTAGTACATTAGTATGATATACACTCACATTGTACAAAGTATTGATACTATTACTACATGATGTACACTCACACAAAGTACTGATACAAAGTATTGATACTATTAGTACATACTATATATATGTACACTCACATCGTGCAAAGTACTAATACTATTACTAATACATGTACATGCACATCGTGCAAAGTATTGATACTATTCCTTAATTATCAACTCACAGCAGGTCATCACAGTGATGACCACAGGTAATAATATTATTTTGTGTTGTAGTTAAATTTATCTGAAACCAATATATGTCAGATTGTGAGAAAGAGAAGATGGTAGTGGACTAGTCACATTTTTAAGGATGAATGCTGATGCCATTCCTAAAAAAAACCTCAGATGACCTCCTCAGGGAACAAGGAAGAGAGATCGCCTGCTAGAAGCCTGGAGAAGCCTCGAAAAAGGGATGAGGTTCCAGGGATGGACGTGGTGGCATATGACAACATTTGGCATCTGATCGCGATCAATGACAATCCACTGTGTCAGCCTTATGTGCTGTCAAAGCACAATGAGGATAATAATAATCTTTCTTTCTTTATCAGTTCCCATTTCTACCTTTCGGTGTATGGGTTCAGATGCCCGACATGATCTTTCTCCAGGATGCCCTGTCCTGATATTTTCTGGTTCCGTCCAAAAATTGTTAAATTTATATGCTTCAATGCCTCTTTTATATCATCTTCTTCCCACTTTCTCCGAGGTCTGTCTTCTGGTCTTTTACCTTGGGCTTTAGCACTGTATACTGATTTAGCTATTATATTGTCATTCATTCTGTTTAAATGCCCAAACCATCTCAATTGATTTCTTTCTCTCTTAGTTTTTATGCCATCTGCTTTGGTTTGATCTCTTATTGTTGTGTTTCTGATTTTGTCTCTTTTTGTTTTTCCTACACTACTCTTCTTAGATATTTCATTTCAGCTAGCTGCCTGTAATCTACTGTATTCTCTACTGTCTAAGGTCCGGGTTTTGCTGCCATTGAGGTTGAGGAAAGTAGGACAATAAACTGTGTTGTATACCGCCATTTTGGTTTTGTTGACAATTCTTGTTTACCTACAAAATGCCTTTCCTTGATGGTTATATATTGCACTTGCCTTTTGGATTCCCTGACTGATTTCTTCTCTTTTCCCTCGGAGTTAATCATTACATAATAAGAAGAAGAACTAAAACTATGGTTTGATTGGTTTGAAATGACTTGTCTATAATAATCCAAATGCATTGACACTGTTTCACATATACCATATAATTTGTAAGGTAGAAAGTCTGGGATGATAAAAGTAAAAAAGATAAAGATGGATTCAAAGGCACACCAAATGTACGTCATTTATCTCCCAGCAGGCATTTCATGCAAAGTCCTTCTCAACTCCTGGGGATCTTACGGTACACAAGCCTGTAGGCTTTTTCGTACTAACACTCTGACAAAAGCTTTCTCCACCTATAGCTAGGTACTCATTCACACCTGTCAAGTGAAGAAAGTAGAATGAAGAACCTTTCCTAAGAATACAGCATTGTGAAAAAACCCACCTGTGCCAACCGTGGGGCTTGAACCAATGTCATCGTGATTACCAGCTAACAACACTACGGTTTAGTACCAGTGCAATGTACTACACATTGCACTTGTACGTACTTTTTGCTATTCTGAGATTTTCAAATGCTTTTTATTCCCATACCCATAGTCAAATACTTCTTCAACATCTCAGTTAAGCAACATTTTTTTTGGCGGGTGGGTGGGGCAAAATAGATCAGATAACTGGCAGTAGAGTGTACATTAAATGTCTTTCACAACGACAGGGAAAGACATTGATGTGTATATTATTATGCACGATATGTCACAAATTCTCACCATGCCACAATCTTTGACTGGACACAGAAAAGGCTTGTCGTCACTCATAGCTGAAACCTTCTAGGCAAAGATCCGTTCCTCAAAAGTTGGGGGATCCACTTTCCTGTTCTTTAACTTTCCCAGACTATCACCTAGGATGAGAAATGAAGCAATGGAGACAAGGCATAAAAGTTTTGAGTTTATGTATTAATGCAAAAGCAGAGGAAGGGGGGGGGGATAAAAGTCATAAGATAGAGGTACTCTAATTAATTTTCTCTAAAAAAAAAATTTCAATAGCAATAGCACTATATTTGGAATTTCCATGATAATAAATCAAAAACAACCTAGCGATGTTTGTTAGTTGCATTCACTTCCGGGTTAAACGGGACATCCATCTTTAAGGAGTACCAATGTTTCCAGTTTTACTTCCCTTGGCAGTTCCCCACTTTAGAACTCCCTAATATTTGGATGTCATGCAGAGGATAAAGTGGTATTTTTTACTTTCACTCATGAATTGGATAGATATAATATGATTTATTTATTTTTAGTTTTCCATGTGTTTATACGAATTTCATCTTTACAACTGTCATGAATCATTACTCTATGAAATAATTGATGCCTTTACTTGGAATTATATTATTGCCATTGTGTGCTTCGGGGCAACACTAATTGCGTAGTAATGTCATCTGAATCACCAGAGGAACCATACCGTGCCTCGGATGGAGGGAGAGAGTGTGCAGGTTTGGGGTGCGGATGGAGGGAGGGAGTGTGCAGGTTTGGGGTGGGAGGGGTAGTGAGGCGCAGGGGAGGGAGTCAGGGTAAGGAATGGTGAAAGATTTCTCTCATAGCCAGATCTAGAATAGGTACAATTCAAGCTGAAAGAACCAGCCGCCATTTTGAATTTTTTTACAACTGTATTCAATTCACATGCCCTTCTGGAACACTAGATCTAGAGCGGTTGTAATGTCAACACGGCTATAAAATCAGTACAGCTAGCCAGTTCTGTTTGATATGTCTGTTAAAAGTTTTCTTTATTTCAATTATAAAAGCTTTCATTGCAATAAAAATAAATGTTACTTGCTCCATACAATAACTAACAAAAATCTATTGTGATCGTATTTTGGCTTATAATATAATAGTTATAGCGGGTGGTTGTTTTGCTGTTAAAAGTAGCTTTCTAAGCTTATGTTACAGTGGTCGTGTTGAAGTTATAAAGGAAATTTGGGGCAATCTTAACATCAATCAATCAAAATGGACAGTTTATAGGTCATATTATTCATGGAAGAGACTACGTAGACATTCAGATGTTCACCTAGTCTCTGTTACTAGGGAGACATCCAAGCATACTACCTCATCACTCCCTGCGTTTATCCTAAATTAGCTTTGACACCAAGAGAAACTAAACAAACTTGTACCATTTTGTAGAGATCTAATCCTTCGTCAGACAAAAAAAAAAAAAGATTTAAACACTGATACATCATCACACAGTGTGATGTCAGAAGGATTTATAATAGAAACAGACAGGAGGAGGAAAGAGGGAGCGAGTAGAGAGAGCAAAATCAAGAAAGGGAAGACTTATTATTATTATTATCTTTACGTAAATCTACCAGAATCAAGGAAAAGTTAAGACTGACAATACAATGCAGACTAGGCCCACTGCATGTGAAAATGCTAACTACGCCTTACACACATCCGTCTAGGTTCCAATAACCTATGACAGTAGGAGTACTAGAGTGAGAGAGGAGTTGTGAATAACACGGCACATGGTGATGCCGCCACGGCTGATGTCAATGATTTTAGGGTAAATGCAGGAAGTGGTGACGTAGTATGCTTGGAAGTCCCCCTAGTAGTGGCAGAGACAAGGTGGACATCTGGATGTCTACGAAGTCTCTTCCCATACATATCTATAGTACAAGATCGACTATTTTTAGTAATGCGTCTTCCAGCACCATAGGATGATTTGTTTACACAAATAGGTTCCTTTATTTACATGACCTCTACTCCTGGTCCTTAGATAGCCGTACTGACGTTAGCCCACTCTACCCGAAAATGACCTTCGACAGACACATAAATGCATCAATAAATAAGGCAAATCGCATGATTGGAATTATTAAAAGATCCTTTATCCATCTCAACAGAGAAGTGTTCCTAATGTTATACAAAGCCCTTATACGCCCCCATCTCGAGTACGGTAACGTCATATGGTATCCTATTGACAAAAGACAATCCGTGGCCATAGAAAGAGTACAACGCAGGGCAACCAAACTAATGAAAGAATGTCGTATATTACCATACGACCAGAGACTCACATCTGAACCTTCATTCCCTGTATAGCAGAAGGATCAGGGGAGACCTGATTGAGGCTTACAAGATCTACAATGGAATAATTGATCTAAATTGGGACACCTTCTTTACAAACCTAACATATTCTAGCACAAGGAACGCCGGAAACAAGATATACCACAAGCAAACTAACACTAATCTAAGAAGAAACTGTTTCAGTCAACGCATTACCAAACTATGGAATGATCTTGATCCTGAATATGATAAATTCCAAAAACACTAACTCCTTCAAAAATTCACTGGATCTGTCACCAAGATTTAAGTAACTATTCATATTTTTCGATTAAAGGATAATTACATAAAAACCGAATGACAAAAAATCCCAAAAATCAACGATGGGACGTATAAAGGCCATTGATGCCTAGAAAATAGTCCCTACACTACTACACTACTACTACTACTATAAATAGCACGGCCAATGTCAACACAGCTGTTAGGATAAGGTGTCCAAGTGAATTAATTTTAATCTTATTTAATGTCTTTTAATAAAAAAATATTAGTTTGCAATGGTTTTAGTGGCCAAATTTGTGTTCAGGCAGTAGCAGCAAGAAATACATTGGTTTGGCCTCTAAAAGTAGTCTATCATCAGGGTGTGGGAGTGATAGTAAAAAAATACTGATAATTTAAATCTAAGTTCATTAGTAAAGTGGATCTAGATCTATAAATTCTAGATTGATTTATAAATTTATAAATTCGTATAGAATCTAGATTCTAGGTCTAGATTAGATATTCTTTCATCAAATCAAAGCAAAGTAAGATCACAGAGTATGAGTAGTCACACTGTAGTCATCGGACAACCTAATAATTATAAGGTTGGTATATTTTCCTTTATTTATGACATTTTTTATTTGGTTTTTATTGACCAGATATGATGTACACTCTAGATATATAACCCTAACCCTCTTCTAGTTTTCACCCTAGCCAAATCTCTAAACCCTAACTAACCCTAAACTAAATGAAATCATTAAAATCATAAATTCATGTAGATTTATCAGTTTGAGTTCACATAGATCTAGGCCCTTGAATCCAGAGTGAGAGTATGAATTGAAAGCGAAGAGATATCAATGATCTAGAATGCTAGATTTAGTCTAATTATGATCTAAATTAGATTCTGATCTCTAGGGACATCTATAATCTATAAAAATCTATATGTAGATCTAGATTCTAGCTCTAGATCTAGGCCTCTCTATTAGTCTATATCCACGATGTACCTGAACTTAAACAAAATTGAAAACGTGGCAAAGAGGACTAAGAAGACAACCATCATCATATTAAATATAAAAACATGCCAATTTAAATCAAAATTAATACCTAGCAAAAGTTTGTTTATCCTAGCCTACATGTCCGAGGATTTTTCTTTTCCTCAAAACTACAGAAACTAGACGCAATTTTATGTTGATCAACAGATGGCGCAATTGTTGCTTTGTTTACTTCCGACTCTGATCTTTTAGCTTGAAAATTATATAGTAATCATAAGTCACGTGATTATCATGTGACTTATGTTTCTCGTATCTATGTAGGAAATAAGACGATTGTTTTATTGGAATTTCATCACAGTACTGTTATAAATAAGTGGCGTCAGTGGCCGAATGGTTAGGATGTTGGATGGGGGACCCATGAGGTGCCGGGATCGAATCCTAGCAAAAGCACGGTCCGACGTTGTGTTCCTTGGGAAAGGCACTTAACACAAATTTTCCCCACTCTACCCAGGTGTAAATTATGAGTCTACAACTTGCTTGGGAGTACAAAGCTGCCTTAGACTAGCGTCCTGGCAAGGAGATTATTATTACCAGTTTCCGCTCACGCTGTTAAAACGGGATATGAGCCGTAATGGCCTTGAAGAAACGGGTTTTTATTTATTGTTATGAATAATGTTATAGCCGTAAATGACCAATCTATGTCTTCACTAAAGAAACGGGTTTGTATTTAGCCCCCTTTTATTTGTCCCATTTGTGGATAGGGATCCTCAAAATTATGTTGCAGACGCTCAAAAGAGAAAATCTATCAATGCTTTCATTTGCAAGCTCTATTTTGAAAACACAAAGTGACCTTGAAATCTGAATTAAATAAAAGAAGAATGAAAATTGCAAAGAAAACCGCTAAAACACAAATCTTGAACAGAGAAATACTAGAACAAGTTCAAAGCTACCATTACCTAGGAGTAATGATTAACTCAGAGTGAAAACTGAGTGAAGAAATCAGCCAGAGAATCAAAAAAGGCAATGACAATATATAACCATCTAGGAAGGGCATTCATAGGTAAACAAGAATTGTCGACAAAAAAACAGAATGGCAGCGTACACCACAATTTATTATCTTACTCTCCTCTATGGCAGTGAAAACTGGACTTTAGACAGTAGGGGGGGTACAGTAGAGAACAGACAGCTGAAATGAAATATCTCAGAAGAGATATCAATGAAAAATCTCTTTTTTCAAAATTTCAATCTGCTTACCCACCCAACCATTGTACAGAAAGTGCATTGACGCGGGTATACAATGACACTGCCAAATATCTTGATAAAGGAAAATATCTTATCTTGATATTACTTGACTTAAATGCTGCCTTTGACAAAATCGACCAGAACGTACTTTAAAAAAAAGACTCAATGTAGTTTTCAAATTTAGTGGCCAAGCACTTGACTGGTTTCGATCTTACTTGTCTGACAGAACACAGTCTATAATGATTGACCATGAATTTGAATCTAATTCTGTTCCCTAAAGTATGGTGTACCTCAAAGTTCAGCACTTGGACCGCTTTTGTACACCTTATGCACCCTTAGTGATATCATTAACAGTTTCAATGTTAATTATCAAATGCATGAGGATGACATCCAACTCTATGTCCCATTTTGCATCGATGATGGAATGTTTATCACCAAAAAGACTGAAAAATGTGGTATGGCAATGAAGACATGGATGCAAGCCAATAAGCTAAAATTGAATGAGGACTCTGGCAGATAATCATCTTAGAATTACAAAAGATAAGAGAAGGTTAACTTGCAAAATTAGGCATATTATATATAAGATATACAAGTTACGGGCTCCAGAACTTGTTGCGCTCTATCGTGCTTTATAGATTCAATGTTTTGAAGATTAGACGTTTAAGATGGGGTAGTAATGTCAGAATATTCTGCACGTGTTCTCCGTAGCCGCTGTCCTCCAATATGAGGATCTCGTCATCATACCAATTACGCAAATGGCGTTGTCGCATTTTCGTATAAGGGATGTCGTCTGTACTGTTCTTGGCGATAAAATTTGTTATCCTTTGATATCGAACGTAATACTCAATAAGGATACCATCAGTCTCTGCAAGAATAGAATGTGTCCCATTAAATTTGTCTAACAAGAGCTTTAAATAGCCATTGTTGCGATCTGGCTGTGTAATATGCATTCCTGTGTCTTTTCCAATTTTTGAGATCTCAGCGCTTATTTTATCACAGTCCAGGCCCTCGATCATGTGCGTGATGACTGTTACCAGCCTGTTGATTTTCTATGATTGAGTTTTCATCCCATGTGCTTGGGTTTTTTTCATCGTCCTCGCTGTCTGGCGTGATAGATGTGTCAGGAAGTGCATATCTATGTTCTCGTTGTGTTTCGCTTCCGTCTCTGTGTTGTTTATGTCGTATGGTTCACTGGTTGTGTTTTCGACAAAGTTGTGTCATCAAGCGGCGATGTTATGGTTGACACACTATCTGAGTGGATAGCACTGTCCAGAATCTGGGTTGACTCCGTATTGTTGTCGTTCGTTTGTTGAATGTCAACACTTACGGTTTCTTTGTTTTCAATAAAGTCCATGTTCCTAGATGTGTCGTCAAGGGGGCGATGTTATGGTTGATACACTGAATGAGTGGATAACACTGTCCTTACTCTGGGTTGACTCCATATCGTTGTTGTTTGTTCGTTGAATGTCAACACTTGCGGTATCTTTGTTTTCAATAAAGTCCATGTTCCTAGATGTGTCGTCAAGGGGCGATGTTATGGTTGATATACTGAATGAGTGGATAACACTGTCCTTACTCTGGGTTGACTCCATATTGTTGTTGTTTGTTCGCTGAATATCGGCACTAGCAGTTTCTTGGTTTTCAATGAAGTCTGTGTTGATAGATGATGTTGCTGTCTCAGTTGTTACTCTTGTATCCTTTAATTTGTTTCTACCACAGACCTCTTCAGTACAACTGGGGAGTGTTTCTTTATATATACATTTGCCACTTTTCTTATATTGTGCTATCATTCAGATCCATCTGCCTTTCATTGATAAATCTTTTTTATCCTGGATTAGTATATCTGTCTTAGTATTGGTTTATTTAGTTCCGCTAATTTGAGTTAAGTAGCTTTCTTCTCTTTCCTTTTCTGTTTGTTTTCTTCTGTCAGTAATCTCATTTTGGCAATCACTAGGTGATGATCACTAAATATGTCTGCTCATCTGTTTACTCTTGCATCCAATGTACTGTAAAAAAGGGAGCTGCTAACTATTATCTATTATGTAGGTAATGACACAAGATAATATGAAAGCCCCATAGCAACAAATACGAGACAAATACAAGGAATAGACAGAAAAAAAAATCCTGGCCATCATGGGGATCAAATCTGCGACCTCTGCGTCGGCACCCATCGCCTCGTCGGCACCCATCGCCTCGTCGGCACCCATCGCCTCGTCGGCACCCATCGCCTCGTCGGCACCCATCGCCTCGTCGGCACCCATCGCCTCGTCGGCACCCATCGCCTCGCCATGAAAAAAAGCGTGCTACCAACCGAGCTAACTACGTTCGTGAGCACGCTTTCTTTTCGTGGCGACGCAGAGGTCGCGGGTTCGATCCCCATGATGGCCAGGATTTTTTCTGTCTATTCCTTGTATTTGTCTCGTCTTTGTTCCTATGGGGCTTTCATATTATCTTGTGTCATTACCTTCACTTCCGACATGCCTCTTGCCTCACTGTTTGTCTACCATTGACTTTTCACACCTGTCTCCATTTACTCTTGTATATTTCTGAATGTCTTTATGAGGAAAACAGGTGTTGGCTATTTTCATGTTATTCTTTAGGCAAAAACCTATGAGTCTCTCTCCATTTAGTTATTGTCTCTCCTTCTTTACCTATTACTCCTCCTAGCGTTTCTATAGTGTCGCCTACTCTAGCGTTTACATCTTCTAAAACCATTAGTTCTTGTTTGTGTTTAAGATTCCCTGCAGCTATTTGTAAATCGTTTTCGAAGATGTCTTTTTCTTCTTTAGTGGCGTCTTCGTTTGGTCCATAAGCTATTAATAATTTAATTTCTCTCCCTTTTGGTTTAATATGTACCTCTATTAGCCGTGGGCTTATAAATTTCCAACTTTCTAGCAGCTTTTCACGATTTTTATGGTCTAGGAAACCTACTCTTGCTCTAGTTCTATCTTTGACATCTACTACTGAGAAGATTAAAATATGATTTGGTCCTACATTTTCTTTTCCTTGTCCTTTTTTCTTTGTTTCTGTAATGTCCAAAATGTCTACTTGAATTTTTCCATTTATTCAATTAATTTTAACTCTTCCATTTATTGCCCTAACATTCCATGTTCCAAAAAAATCACAGTCCGTGTTCGTTTCCATATTTGTCGTTGAAAGGTCAAGCCGGGTATATTGCATTTATTTCTCTGAATCAGTTTGATTTTGGATAAGTAGGGGATTAGCCCACTGTACCCTAGGTAGATGATGGGGATGCCACATTGAGGCCCCTAACAGGCCTTGTTATTTTCTGTCAGGGTTAACTCCCTTAGTCTTTGGTCATTCAAGTCCAGCATGCAAGGCAGCAGGTCGTTATTTTCTGTCAGGGTTAACTCCCTTAGCCTTTGGTCAGTCAGGACCGGTCTGCAAGGCAGCAGGAGACTCATGGAGGACGGGATCGTCTACTCCCGTACATGTGCTTACCTGTCCACTGCCCGAACAAAACAAACTTGAAATCATAAAATGAACGCAAGCTCGAATACCCACATCTGGCCTGCTCGGTAACCAAACCGGAAGTCTCGTTTTTATCAAACTATTAGTGTTTTTTTTATTGTATCTAACATAATTTAGTTTTTGTTGCTATGCATTTTATATAATCTGTGATTGTGTCAATAACATTTTACTGTAAAGCGCGATCGAGCATTTCGGTGAATGAGAGGTGATCAACAAATGCATTATTATTATTATTATTATTATTATTATTATTATTATTATTATTAGTAGTAGTAGTAGCAGTAGTAGTAGTAGTAGCAGCAGTAGCAGCAGCAGCAGCAGTAGCAGTAGCAGCAGCAGTAGTAGCAGTAGCAGCGGCAGCAGCAGCAGCAGCAGCAGTAGCAGCAGCAGCAGCAGCAGCAGCAGCAGTAGCAGCAGCAGTAGTAGTAGTAGTAGCAGCAGTGGCAGTAGTAGTAGCAGTGGTGGTGGTAGTAGTAGCAGTAGCAATAGCAGCAGCAGCAGCAGCAGCAGCAGCAGTAGCAGCAGTAGCAGTAACAGCAGCAGTAGTAGTAGTAGCAGTAGCAGTAGTAGCAGTAGTAGTAGTAGTAGTAGTAGCAGTAGTAGTAGCAGTAGTAATAGTGGTGGTAGGGAAAACTAAAAAAGATAAAATCAGAAACACAACAATAGGAGATCAAACCAAGGCAGATGGCATTAATATCAAAGTAGAAATAAATGAACGGAGATAGTTTGGGGATGTAAACAGAATGAATGGAAAAAGAATATCAATTACCATATCATATCATATCATATATATTTTCAGAGGCTATATAGGTCATTTGACCTTTAAATGCCGTATACATCTCAAAATAATCATGGAGTTTTAAAAATGATTGAACATATAGTAATCAATACGATCTATGTTAAATCGGTATACAAAGCAAAAATCCAAGGTAATAGACCAAAAGGTAGACCTGGAAGAAAGTGGAATGAAGATATAAAAAAGGCACTAAAACAAAGAAATTTAACCTTCACAGAAGGAAATAGAAAATGTCAGGACATGGTAGCCTGGAGAAAGATAGCCGGAAGGTAGAATGGGAACTGATAAAGAAAGAAGAATTGGTGTGGGTTTCAGACACAGTTACCATAATCTAAGACTGGTTTTACGAAGACCTTGCAGTACTACGTTTCGGATACAGTTGAAAAGGTTTCTTCTAAGGAATGTCAAAAGGCCATTTGCTTTTCTGCGTAGTACTCTATGTTGTTCATTCCATTGCAATTTAGTGTTTATTGTAACTCCTATGTATTTTGCACTGTTGGTTATTTTTAGTTTTTGGTTATGTATGTAATAGTTTGAGTTGACTATTTTTTACCTTTTTGTTGTTGCAATTTTTAAGTAGCTGACATTTATCCAGTCTACAATAGGTAGACTTAATCAGCGGTGTGTGTGAACATCATTTGGAAGGATACGCGCGTTTCTATAAGTATTTAAATACATGTACAAGAAAAGAAGAAAAAATTTATATAATTTTTTTATTATTAGTATTAGTATTACATTTTTTTTATCCATAGGTTTGTCCTGCAATCTGAAAATGACTTGACTTTTTTTTTAAAACGAAGTACATGTAATAGATAAAAGATATGAATGGGCGAAGAGACATGAATAACAGTGGGGGGGATGAAATGGGATCACGCCTGTCTTGGGGGCCGAGAGGCTGAAACAAGGAAAATTATTGCCGCGAACGATGGCCAAGGAGATTCTTTCGAACAGCCAAGCCGTTTCTCTCGGATCGCCTGTCGTGGACGAGATACGGCGACCGATCTCAGAGATCAATGCCGCCCCTGCCGGACCGACAATACCGAACGTTTCGACTGTGACCAGTACGAAGTGGTATCGGTCGCTCTTGTCGGTGTATTTGGCTGTTTTCCTGGCCTCTGCGGCGCGGCTCACATTGCTAAAGACGGTGGAGGAAAGAAGTCGCTGCAAGTGGCGTCCCAGACCAGGGCTTGGCCGCGTTTGAATGGGAACACCGTTATTCCATCTGGGCGTTTACCGTCGCCGCGGTCGAGGCCTACGGGCTCGAGGACGGAGTTGAGACCGGCGTCGTCGAACGATCGTTTGACAACTTCGTTCAGCGCCGAGTGACGAGGGATACGGCCTGTGCTTTGACGGCAAGAGAGCAAGTGGAGGCCGAATTCGTCAACCATGGCGCCACAACGGCATTTGTGGACCAGGCACACCTTCAGGCCCAGACGGAGCGACAGGCCGAAACGAACGCAGTCGTCGTCCAGCAGCGATCCGATGGAAGATGGAGGTATGCTGTTGAGCCAGTCGCCTGAATGCGGCTCCGCTGCTGTGGCCAGGCAAGCCATTCGGTGTTGATCGGCGGACTGGTACAACCCAGTTTTCGTCACTGAATGGACGGCCGAGGACCAACATCTTTGTTGTTTTGGATTTGAGACCGGAGGCATGTACAACAAACTCCAACTCAGGGACAGTCGCCAGCTCTTTTGTCAGACCCGATTCAGGGATGTTGTGAAAAATCGAGTCGACAAGAGTTTGCGACGTTTGGAGGGATGACGCGTATGCAGGAAGGGCGACGTCAGCGGCACGTGTCAGGCCTATTCCACCTGTGCTCACGGGTAGGCCGGCATGGGCCCAACCAGTATCGTCAAGTTTGACATTACATGTTGTCAAAGTGCTAGAAATTAACCCAGTCAGGGCAGCTTGTCTGAACTGAATCAAGGAACTTTTGTAGTTCTCGTATAAACATAAATGACATTCACAGGTTGTCTATGTTGGTGTATAGAGAGGACATTGCAGAGAAAAATGTGTTAAAGCTCCAAGTAAGTATCGAATCTAATCATCGTTGCTCGATTATGTGGTTTGGCCATGGGTTTGGCTTGGCCCATAGGTCATCTCTCTGATGTAGGCTAGTAACAAATTAGACGGCTAATGACTCCGTGGTGTATCCCCCATAGAAAACGTACCCTTATAAAAGTGTTTCTGAATCAAAATCATAGATTTCTATTAATATGTATGTGGTCAACATAGACAAGTACGCAGTAGGTAGGAGGAATTTAAAATTAGGCACCGATGAGGACTAACAGGAAGAAATGCAAATAAAACACAACACCATTATGCTGGGCCAAAGGAAATTAGATAGATCTATAGAAAATCTAGACCTAGTGTAGATAAATCGTTGGAAGTTCATTATTCTTGAATTTTGTGGATACAGATCTAACTCATAACACAAAATACTATGTAATAATATTTTATAGTCGTTGATCACAGTTCAATGGCGTTTTTGTCACATGACAATCATGTGACTAAACCGAATCATTGCCAAGTCATGTGACAACAGTGAAGTGTCAATGATAACGATGAGTGATCAAATTGTGTCGGCCTGATGCTAGCCTATTATATCCAGAAAAGATCAGTTCATTGTCCACAAAGTTGAAACAAAAATGAACTTCTTACAGATTTTCTACACTAATTTGCTTTGGCTCAACATAGTTGTAGTAGTTGTGCTTTTTTTTACATTCCTTCGTGTCAATCATCGGCGCCGAATATTATATTCATCCTTGCTGACGATCTTGTGAGTGCTCATTATAATTTGATTTTATAATCTAGATTCTTTTCTAGATCTAATCTAGATTTCTAAATTCTAGATTTCTAACCCTCAAATCTCTTTTCTCTCTCTCTGTCTGTCTGTCTCTGTCTGTCTGTCTGTCTGTCTCTCTCTGTCTCTCTGTCTGTCTCTCTGTCTCTGTCTCTCTCTCTCTCTCTCTCTCTCTCTCTCTCTCTCTCTCTCTCTCTCTCTCTCTCTGTCTCTCTCTGTCTCTCTGTCTCTGTCTCTGTTCTGTCTCTCTCTCTCTCTCTCTCTCTCTCTCTCTCTGTCTGTCTCTGTCTCTCTGTCTGTCTGTCTGTCTCTCTCTCTCTCTCTCTCTCTACGTCTCTCTCTCTCTCTCTCTGTCTCTCTCTGTCTCTCTCTCTCTGTCTCTCTCTCTCTCTCTCTCTCTGTCTCTCTCTCTCTCTCTCTCTCTCTCTCTCTCTCTCTCTCTCTCTCTCTCTCTCTCTCTCTCTCTCTCTCTCTCTCTCTCTTTGTCTCTGTCTCTCTCTCTCTCTCTCTCTTTGTCTCTCTCTCTCTCTCTCTCTCTCTCTCTCTCTCTCTCTCTCTCTCTCTCTCTCTCTCTCTCTCTCTCTCTCTCTCTCTCTCTCTCTCTCTCTCTCTGTAATTGATGTTTATTGAAATCTGGGGAGTTTGGTTGTTGGGCAGACCATTTAATTTTCTCTGTGATCAAAATTCATTAATAGTGAACATTTCTAATAGTTTCCTTTCTTCACATGATCATTACTGCAGGTCCTTAGGTAGGCTAGCCGAGTTGATGTAACTGTCGTTGCACCACTAGATCTAGAGTGATTATTGTGTCTAAAAAGGTATTGATTTCAATGGAAATGTCAATTTTTAATATTTTGAGATCTATGGTTTATAAATTTAACAATAAGAAGTCACTTGTATAGAGCACTTAATCCATTAGGCATGCTCTAAGACACTTCACAGAAATCACACAATTGTATACAAGCGATAAACATTAATAACTGAATAGTTCTGTTTTAAGATATGGTTTAAAAGTTGAGTGTGGCATTAGATAGAGATTTGAGTTTGGTTTTTTGGCATTAGATTTGCAGTTTGGCTTTTGATCTCTGTTTAAGGTTGATTGCATTTCAGGATCTTAGGCTTCCAGCTGGAACGTTGATGTCAATCAGAGCATAGAGATATTTATAAGCGTGTCTGTGTATGTATTTGTAGGTGTGGCAAGCAATTTTGAAAGTTATTCTGTATTCTCTTTTCGATGTGTAGCCAGTGTAGGACAGGGCTGATGCTCTCACGTAAATTTGTCTTTGTAATGACCCCGCAGAGCTTTGTTGGGAACCACCTGCAATTATTTTTAAATCTTTGCTGGTAGACCATAGAGTAGAGCGTTACAATAATCCAGTCTACTTGTGATGAGGGCATGCCTGAGAATTCTTGCTGAATTTGTGTCAAGCAGATCTTTGATTCTGTACAGGCTTTTCAGATAGTAATGAGTAGTTTTCAGCACAGTGTTCACGTGTTCTTCCATAGTCAGCGATTCGTCGAGATGAAGGCCAAGATTGCATACACGTCTTAAACGATTGATTGTACTGTCCAGAATGGATATAGACACGACGATTGGTTTTCCTCTTCTCTTTTAAAGGCAATGAGTTAAGTTTTATCCTCGTTCAGTTTCAATTTGTTTAGGTTCATCTATCATTTTACTTTAACGACACATAACTCAATCAAACTCATGACTGAATGCAGTGAATCAAACGACATTGGAAGATAAATCTGTGTATCATCGGCGTAAAGGTGGTAGTCGACGCCTGCCAATGACAAAATATGTTTCAGAGGTGATGTGTTGATGGTGAAAAGGATAGGTCCAATGACCGAGCCCTGTGGAACGCCGAAATTCAGTAATGGTGATGTGCTTGTTGATTTAATTAGGACTTTCTGTTTTCAATCCGTAAGGTATTCAATGAACCAGTTTAGAGCATCACCCTCTACTGCAAAATCTTGCCTGAGTCTCGTCAGTAATATTTTGTGGTCGACAGTGTCAAAGCGGTGTTCAAGTCCAAAAGGATCTATATAAGTGTAATAACTTAATATGTAATGTTCCTTCATGGCCTTCACAGCACACAGTCGGGGTGTATCCCGATGTCTATCGGGGGAAAGGGAACAGACTAGGTGATAACACATCTCTTCTTGGACAGGACATTAGTCTGTTATATATATTGGTCTCCCTCTGCAACTGATGCTGGTACCATTTGCACCTGGGGGAACACATTAACCGATTCTACCCATAGTACGAGTTTACTTGGACAACATGACCTACCAAGCATGCGCATACTCAGATAATCACATTTCCTTCTTATTGTCTTCTTTTTTTATATAGAGATATTACAGCTTTTTAATTCGGAGGAGAATCAAAACTACCTTGTTACCATGACTTTGCTTTGGCGTCTTTCTTCGGTGGGAGCTTCTGGGTGGCGATTTAGCGACATTTTTGTTCAATATAAGCTTCTTTTTTTATGCAATGACATCACCAGCTATAACCGGAGAAATTTAATTGCTGAGGATGTTCTTAGAGAGATTTATATGAAATTGGGCAGTGAGGTAGGGGAATGTTTATCAGGTAGATCTAATGACCATCAAATTCAACAGTCAACAGGCAGCTTGAGGTTTCATGTAACTGGTCGACCTAGAACATAACAAACAGCTGATGTTGGTGGGTGAGAACGGGACAATAAATCAAGAAAAAAGTAGTGCAAATTGCTCTGTTTTTATATCTTTCAAAATGTACATGTGTGTGTTTGTGTGAGAAATATAGTATGTATGGAATCCTCTGTCATTTCTTAATTCATCCTAAAAATGTAATGAAAATATCTCATTAGAAGAAAACTAGGGACATGTATTCAACACTAGTATAGTAAGCAATAACACTGCCCAGGACAGCTGATCCAGGGGGAGTGGCATGTCACTGCAAAGCTGGATTGTGACCTAGATAATTTGGCTGTGATGCAAGGGCAGATTGAGTCACAAGTGTTTTTCCCCAGTGACCCAGCTAGGATTTGAACCCAGGACGTCATGATCCCAGGCCCACCAGCTTAACTACTAGGTTACTAATTTTGGTCTTCTATATGTATAGTTTATATACACATATATATGTTTTTATCTTGCCATCACAGGGTTGGGATGATGTTGGATTTCATGGATCTGAAATCAAGACACCCAACATCGATCGTCTTGCCGGAGAGGGAGTGATGTTAAATAATTATTATGTCCAACCTATTTGTACTCCCACCAGGGGTGCTATTCTCACTGGCAAATATCAATACACACAGGTAACTTCTGCTTTTTTTATGTGTGTCCTACATCGTGTTGTTGTTTTTCTTTTATTAACATTTCTCCTCTTGTTATTTGCTATGACTATGATTCTGATAAAAACCTGTGTATTCACCAAATTTTCCATTTTTTTGTTTATTCGCATTGAAAAATCCCTTGACATTCAAGATAGGAAAATTGATAAATATATAATTGTCTTTCAAGATATTTTTAAAATCTGTTTATTGCTATACATTTCAGAGTATCTTTTTTTCTTCTTACATTCTTATTTTATTTATTGCTATGCATTGCTGAATACCTTTCGTTCTTTAAGACTTTTGTAAAATTTAGTCTGTAGAATATGTGTATTTATATTTATGTATGTTTTTTCATCAGAATAGATTTTCATTTTTGTTCATGAGATTTGTTATGGAGGTCTTGACTATGAATGATACAATTACAAAGTCGTCAATGCTGCCGTTATCAAGCAAAGTGCCATATGTGCAGCCGGACTAGATTTCCTAGTTTAACCGCAATTGAGAAAAACGTGTTTTGGTCTCTAAAATATATAGTCTACACTCAAATACCAAAACTAAGTACACCAAAGTATTGCCTCGTGACATAGATGTTTTCAAATAAACAGTCAACCATCTGGCCATAGTGGATTACGTAATATACCTCTTACTGCACTTCGTTTGAAAACGTAGGGACCAAAATCCACCGGTTATTATCAAATGAACTGCTGTATCCGTAGGTCTCAGATTGATCGTCTCATACTTTGCTGAGAAATCTCTCGCGATTATCATTTACAGTGCTGTATACGCAGTTGCCGCTGACGACCGTGTGGGGAGACTCAGCTTTCACACTAGGCTGCTATGAATTCATTAGCTTTGATGAATAGTGTATTGCGAAACTATTCACTAATGCTTTTCTTCATCTACTACCTAACTCTCTCTCTCTCTCTCTCTCTCTCTCTCTCTCTCTCTCTCTCTCTCTCTCTCTCTCTCTCTCTCTCTCTCTCTCTCTCTCTCTCTCTCTCTCTCCCTCCTCTCTCTCTCTCTCTCTCTCTCTCTCTCTCTCTCTCTCTCTCTCTCTCTCTCTCTCTCTCTCTCTCTCTCTCTCTCTCTCTCCCTCTCTCTCTCTCTCTCTCTCTCTCTCTCTCTCTCTCTCTCTCTCTCTCTCTCTCTCTCTCTCTCTCTCTCTCTCTCTCTCTCTCTCTCTCTCTCTCTCTCTCTCTCTCTCTTTGAAAACTTTGTAGATGTGAATTCTTTAAATAGTCCAACTGATTCATGAAAATAAGGATGCTTTACATAAACAAAGAAATCAAGATGAATTTAGTCATAAAAAATATTTTGCAACGGAATCAACCTAAGAAGTGTCGGATAAGGGCGTTAATCGTTTGTATTGTTAATTGTAATGTAATTCCTCAGATCTGATTGGGCTCAATAAGATTGACCCGCTCACTTGACTATGTTAATTACTGCATGCATTTGCTATTTATTAGTGTCAATTTGGAGCATGCTGGCCTTTTCATAACATCAGATTGGTTCGTCTGACTAGTTAAAACTCTGTCAGCCTCCACTCCAAGTAATCCTTGCATATTTTGTAGTAAAATTCTTTCTTGGAAATCTCTTCATGCTTGCCAATCAATAGGAGGAGAATACAATTCAAGATTGCGAGTTTGGCTTTTGGATGTCCTCATAACATTGCTCTGTGTAACGTCTATGATGTCGACCTTCATTCCTAAACATCTCTTTGTTCACCCTACCAGTTGCGACTTGTAAAGAAACCATGCAAAACGTCATTTTAGTCCTGGGTTTTATGCTCACTATGTGAACAGTTTGGAACTTCCCTGTGTATCAACATCAGACATGGTCCAAATTTTTAAACTTTCAAACTGAAACCGAAAATGGCACTAAGGTGCTCACCATATTCCAGAACACTCTCAAGAGAAGCCAAGATGTATTCAGTGATCCGAGTGTGCAGAAATCTAATGTTGATGGGAAGTAAACGATGTAATCAAGCCCCTCACTATCTCAGAAAACCTCCAATTTGCTTGACCATGCACTGTCGCCATAGTCCTGATATTGCCTTTGCACACGTTGTATGCATGGGTAGGTCCAGTATTAAAAATAGAATCTACTGTTTTTTCTCTTCATTGTTAAAACTGCACGTATAGCTCCCACCTCCCTATTGATTGCATAGAGGTTACATGACGCTGTATGATCAGTACCACCGATGCCTTTTGAAATCCCCCCTCCCCCATCCCTTTTAAAGAGCATGATATATGCCACAGACAGGATGTCAAAGATGCCTTCAGTTAAGTTTCCGATCCTTGACCCACACTCGTCAAATGATTGTTTTTGGGCTTTTCACACCAGCATATCGCGTGTAATGCGTACACACAGTTATACAGATTTGTTTTACTGTATATGAAAAATTCGCTAATCTGGCATCAGCATGCTGCATGGCAGAGTGTGCAGAAATTTGGCATGCTGTAATCCAGGGAGTTCTGTATTTAAACAAGACTATAACTAAAACCCCACTTTTTACTTGTTGTGAGAATAATGTTAAATAGTATTGTTGTGCTGTATTATGTCCTAATCTCGGAACATACAAGGGCCTCTACTCCGAGTGAGCACCATTATGGTGGATACCTGTGCTATGAAAATTACCAGTATCATTCTTATTATTCTTATTATTTAATATTATTTTCATTATTATTTTTAATAACGATAATAAGATTATTCATATAGCGCTTTTCATGCAAAAAGGTTTCAATATTATTATTATTGTAATTATCAGGTTTGGTACATTATTCAAAGTTATTTTGAAAATTGTGTCAAACTGATTTGCAGGCAAGCCGGGCTTGCTTTCTTTCACCCATGTTGTCAGCGCACACGTTTTTTGATTTCAAAGACTGTTCTTTAATTTTGATTTTCATATTTTATTTTTGTCCCTTTTTATCCTGCAACGCTACAGCGTAATTCTGAAGTCAGCTCTCTTCTGTCCTGTAATGTTCATGAGAAATATTTCATTGATAGTATAATTTCATTTGATGCTCCTAATGTTCTTCAGATATTTAATATAAAATGGATTTCAAGATTGTAAGGGAAGTTATCTTGGCAAATTGTAAAAACTCCTTTATCCATTATTATTCTGACAGGGCTACAGCATTACGTCATTGTGGGGTCCCAGCCGTATGGTCTTCCACTCAATGCTACGACGTTACCACAGGAGCTGAAAAAAATGGCTATAAAACTCATGCTGTTGGCAAAGTAAGAAATTTTGTATACACACATCTAAAATTTTCCAAGGAAATGACATATTGTCATCTTCCATCAACTGTTTTGGTAGTAGATTTAAATTCAGGCATAAATCTAGTCTTTTGGCGTTTTTTTAGATGATTCAGCAACATGAAGATAAGTATCTAATGTCTCAGAATCAGAATCAGCTTCACATGTAAAGTTAGATCGCGTGCATGGGTTAACAAGAATTTTTCGTTTTCGAGGGCTGAGTTAGTGACTACTAAAGTCATCAAAGAATGTACTAACTGATAATAATTTTATGTCGTGTCTCCGTACAAATGATTCAACTACACATGCTAGAAATGCCGATACAGAAAGGTATCAGGAAGAAATAGAAAGGATTAGGAAAGCCAATGAGTGTTCTCGTTTTCGAGAGCTGAGTTAGTGACTACTAAAGTTGTGTTCATCTGCTTTCATTGTCCCTCAAAGATTCGACTTCACATGTGAGAAATGCTGATGCAGAAAGGTATCGGGAAGAAATAGAAATGATTAGGAAAGCCAATACCGACAGATGTTGAGTTTGGCAGCAAACGGCCTACTGACGGGTTGCAATACGTGTTGGTGATGGCAGGGAGAGAGTTAAAGAGGGATAAAAGAATTGTATGTGGCTTTTTAAACAGTTGTTCTGGAAATTCATATGTCAACATTTCTAGTTGGGTGGAACATGTGACGATGATTTTTCCCTGTCAAAGAAAGTTCAAAGTAGCATGTCCAACTTTATTAAGAACCTCTCTCTTAGTTTTTTCTTTTTTTTTTAAACTTCATTTACACAACAGCATATTATGGGAAAGGATTATATTTTGATTAGTTGATATTGATTGGTATAGATTGGTAGCATGTAATCAAAAATATAAAAAAACAGAAAGAGACAGGGAAAGACAGACAAACTGACATAGATACAGAGAGAGAGAGACACACACACACACACACACACACACACACATACACACAGATTTTATGATTCTTACAATTTTTTGTTTTATTTATAGATCTACTGCTTTTCTAGATAGCACCTTTTGAGGATTGTTTCCGTTTAAGATTGTTAAGCAATATTATCAAGGGTCCTATTATCAAATGGCTCACAAAACGATTTTGATTTTTACAGTGGCACCTTGGTTTTTGCAGTGATGCCTATCTTCCAGAAAACAGAGGCTTTGATTCCTTCCTTGGCTACTACACTGGTCACTCTGATTATTTTGACCATTATACCCATGACGGAGTGAGAACTACTTTACATGGCCATTTTTTCTTTTGAATCGTCTTGATACGTGAAATGTTGCTTGAGCGATTTTATATATGTAATTGAAAATGTTCACTTTGTTCATCATTCCTCTGCAAAAGAGTGTTGATTTATTATTGAACTAACAATATGACTCTTGGATGTTGGATTATTCACCTTGCCTCATATCTAAATAGCGGGGGCACAGGTTCCTGAAGTGATTTTTTTTGCTTTTGAGTTTAGGCTTTTGTTTTTAGTATATACATGAGTAACTGTCAAAATACAGTCATCCTATATCATTGAAAAGTTTGTAGGGTCCTTGGTTCTCATAGAAACGGCCACCATCATGGATTTCGACCAAATTTTCTAAATCTATCCCCTCCCTTAGTTATGAATAAAATCACTCAAAACATGTGCAGATCAACTTTTCCATCCGATATCTAAAAAGGGACGTCAGGTTTTTAAAAATATTTTGGATAAAAAAAAATGTATGAATTGTTGACAATACTATATATCCCGAATGTATAAAAACAGTATTTTTATTACAACAAAAAAATTCTCAAAAAGTTTACAATATGTAAAAAAAGAACCGACGCCATTCTATCAACATTGACAAGAGGAATGTGTCCAAAATATAATACAAATAGTTCAGTAAATGGTGGAGAAGATATAATTTTAGTGTGGAAAAACGACATTTCGAGAAAAATGCAAGTATAAAAATCAAAAGAAAATAACAAAAACAAACGCTTCAGATGGGTTTCCCTAGTTGTAGCAGCCCTTACTCTTTCGACAGTCTCTGGCATTGTTACTTATGTAAATAGGATTACAAATCTAGTTTTTTTTTTTTTTTTTTCCTCTATATCCTATGCTTGTGCGCGTGTTAACATACACACTGACATGCACCACCTCTTACATCACACAGCGATGGGCGAAGCGACGAACGGTGTCGGCAGAAGTCAGGTGACCTTGATGCTGCCACATTGGGCGATTAGCCGCCAATATACAGGTTTTTACTGCCATCTTCACAGTCAGTGTTAGGGTAATTTAGGTCAAAATTTTGGCTGTTTTTACCTACCCTCGCCTGCAAAATATTTTGTAAAAATAAAATTATACATCATATGGACATTTTTCTGCCATAAACTTGTAGATAAATGATCATTCTATCCGAATATGCAAAGATCAGAAAATTAACCTTTTGGTCGCTAACTCGCCAGTCCAGTGTCCCCCCCCCCCACCCCTTAAAGCTGTAGGTCACCCTAATAACAAAAAGGAAAGACTTTATAGCCATCTTGATTTTGACTCAATTTTCTAAATCTGTCTTCTCCCTTAGTTATGAATAAAATCGCTCAAAACTTGTGCAGATCGTCTTTTAGATTCATTATCTAAAGAGTAACGTTAGATATTTTGGATAGTTTTTTTTAATGAATTTTTGAAAATACTATATATCGTGAATGTACAAAAAACGGCATTTTTATTACAAAAAAAGGAAAAATTCTCAAAAAGTTTACAATATATAAAAAAGAACCGACGTCATTCTATTAACATTGACAAGAGGAACGTGTACCAAATATAATACAAATCGTTCGGTAAATGGTGGAGAAGATAAAATTTTAGTGTGGAAAAACAACATTTCGAGAAAAATGCAAGTATAAAAATCAAAAGAAAATAACAAAAACAAACGCTTCAGATGGGTTTCCCTTGTTGTAGCAGCCCCCTTACTCTTTCAACAGTCTCTGGCATTGTTACTTATGTAAATAGGATTACAAATCTAGGTTTTTTTGTTGTTTTTTTTTTCTATACTATATCCTATGCTTGTGCGCGTGTTAACATACATACTGACGCGCAACGCCTCTTATATCACACAGGGATGGGCCGACATCGATTGGTGACGGCAGAAACGAGGTCAAAGTCCGTGTTGCCACATTTGGCAATTAACCGCCAATATACAAGTTTTTACTGCCATTTTCTCAGTCAGTGTTAGAGTGATTTACGTCAAAATTTTGATTGTTTTTACTTAACCTCACCTAGAACATATTTTGCCCAAAAAAAATATACGTCATATGGACATTTTTCTGCCATGAACTTGTAGATAAATGATTGCTCTACCCGAATATGCAAAGAACAGAAAATCAACCTTTTGGTCCAAAACTCGCCAGTCCGGGTGCCCCCCCCTCCCTTAAGTAATATGTTTGATTATATATTTATGAACAGTTGTGCATTATTTTAATAGTTTGCTTTTGCAATCATGACAGTAAAATCTCACAAAGCGACTGAAGAAACAAATGTCTGATAAAGAATTAATTAATTTTTTTTTTAAGTTTCTAAACAATTTATAATGATGGTCAAGTGGTCCCAAAATTGTACATATACTATTGCTATAGAGATACTGCTAAAGCATTGTGATAAGCAGGTTTAATTGTATATGTATATAAATATGTATTATGTGTATGTGTGTGGCCCCCTTGAAATATTTCAAACGTCTGTGTTTCTAGTTGGCAATTATATACTGAATTTCATGTTCTATCGTTGCAGAGGTTTATGGGCTATGATTTACATTACAAGGAAACAGCTTTGTGGAATCAAACTGAAGTGTATTCTACAGAGCTCTTCACAGCTCATGCAAAATCTATCATTCAGTCTCATGATAAATCATCAGTATGTATGTTTTCTACACTTGCTTTAATGAAGAGTATAAAAGTAAACACTCTTGTTTTGTAATGTCACTGGCTTGTTTATCTCAAATTAATCTTAGTCAATGAAACACTCAATCTTTTTTTCCTTTTTTTTCCCCATTAAGAAAACTCCTCATCCCTCACCATCTCCCCATCATACATAGATTTTTTAAAAGAATTAGCATGGAATAATAATTCTATACACTCTTATTGCTTCTGTCGTCACAGGGCATTACTAAAGCTAACTAATGTTCTTTCCTTCAAGCCCATTTTGATCCATAGGGCCTGAGCTTATCTTACTTTCAATAACAAGAAGCAAAACAAGTCACAATACATCGCCTCTTGGACAAGACACTGGTCTGTCACAGATTTTACTTCCTAGTTGATGTTTGTATTCATTTGCAGATGTGTCAAGTAGGGAGACATGTTAAGTGTTTCTCACAAGGACCTTCCTTTGCCAGGATCAAACCCAGGACCTCACAATTCCAAGTTTGGCAGCTTAACCATTACTAAATGACTGATGCCACAGTGACCGTTTAATGTAAAATAACGTCACTAAGTGAAGGGCGTTGACTTAAGAGTGCTGATTGAGCTCATGCAAGTCAGACTCATATTATCCAGTTGTCTAAGAAGTGTTCTAGCCTTGCCAATTTCATTATTTCAATAGATGTCACAAATGTTGTCACTAGATCTCATATTTTTGGTGTTTACATTATCTGCATTTCCCCATTTCTCTCCCCGTCATCATAGCCACTGTTCCTGTATCTGGCTCACCAAGCTGTGCATGCAGGCAATTTTGATGTTCTCCAGGCGCCACAGAGATACATTGATCGGTTCAACTATATCACTGATTTAAAACGGAAACTTTTTGCAGGTACATTTTTGAAGCGAAAGAACTTGCACAATGTTTATACAGAAGTGGCGGCCTAAGAACATGTCACATTATGACATGGTCTGTCTACCAGCACACTTTCTTAAGAAGCAGACTTTTCTTTTATAGTCTGGTCTCTTAAGTGTCTGTGTCTGTGTGTGTGTGTGTGTGTGGGGGGGGGGGGGGGGTTCCAAAGAAGGCAGTTTTACCACACATTGAACAAAAGTCATTTATTGCACTACTGGATGGAGCAGTTCATTCCTTGACATTTATACCATAACAAAGGCTCAATACCGATTCTGACATCTTATACAATTTTTTTAGAATTGATTTTTAGCCTAACCTTCAACACATCGGTTGTACTATACAAGCCGGAAATGTTGTCTAAAGTATAACAAGTTGGTACTCATTTTAATTACCACAAAGTACTCTATCCGAAAAATCTACTTTTGATGAATTATTGTCAACATTAGCTAAGATCTGCCGAATATTACGGGAAACATTCCGCGCACCTATTATAAGAAAAATGCCTCCCTGACATGAGTATAAGGGATCTGGAGCAGTTGAAATAGGGTCAACATGAAGTATTTGATAGCCTCTCACAATTGTATGATGTTTCAAAATATTATATTATTCTTTTATAGGTTATAAGCGAAAAAACATTCAAATAATGGAAAAAGTTGTTTAAAATGCGATTTTCTCAAAATGTTACTTTTTTCTCCTTTTTTATTTATTGTCCGATTGCCCCCAAATTTGGTATATAACATCTATAACGCAAATAAAAAATTCTCTCAGTAGCGATTTTTGATATCTCTTCAAATGTTTGCAAAACAAATTTTTTGTGATTAAATTTGCCAACAATTGGAAAGGTTGCTATATGCATTTTTAAAGAATTCATAAAATTTAAAAAGTTTAATTCATCCCACAAAGCTACTGGGTGCGGCTAGATGTTGAACTGAATAAAGTGTGTGCAAAGTTATAGCCAAGTTTGTTCATAACTAAAAAGCCTGTTTTTGTGATCACTAATTCTACATCTTTGAAGTAAAACTCATAACAGGATGCTGATGTGGAGACGTGTGTGCATTTTTGTAATTCATGCATTTCGTTTGTCTCTTCTTTGAAGGCATGGTGTCTGCCTTAGACGACTCTGTTGGCGTTATACACCAATCTCTGGTAGACGCCGGGCTGGCTGACAACACTGTGATTGTCTTTAGCACGGACAATGGAGGGCCTACCAATGGGTACGATGGCAACGCGGCTTGTAATTGGCCATTGAGGTAGGGATTCAAACAGGCAATTGGGGCGGGATGAATGTATGTAGGTGGTTGGCGGGTGTTGCTGGTAGGGTCTACTTCTTTCCTTTCAATTATTTACTTTCACTTCTCTTTCAACTTGCTGTTTCCACTAAATTAACCCTGAGATCACCGCATATGGTGGTTGGGGTAAATTTGAATTAAACGAACAAAGCTCGTAGGTCCCACACCTTTCCTTTCACTCTTCCACCTATCTGTTCATCTTGCTGTTTCCTCTTAGTATGCAGGGATTTGGTAGTCGAGAGGCACTGTGTCGACTTCTCAACCACAAGGAGGTCCCGTTTGCAGATCACAACACTCAGGGTGGCGAGGCAGATGTAAAGTAATAATTTCTTGCTTTTGTTTTGTCAATAATACAATAATATTAGTGTTATTTTATTTGGAGTTTTTTGGGGTTTCTTGGGAGAAAATAAGGGAAGGAGTACATAAATACCCACACACCCCATTCTTTCTCTGTCAGTGTCACATTATAAATAACCACACACCCCATTCTCTCTCTGTCTGTATCACATTATAAATACCCACACACCCCATTCTTTCTCTGTCTGTGTCACATTATAAATAACCACACACCCCATTCTTTCTCTGTCTGTGTCACATTATAAATACCCACACACCCCATTCTTTCTCTGTCTGTATCACATTATAAATACCCACACACCCCATTCTTTCTCTGTCTGTGTCACATTATAAATACCCACACACCCCATTCTTTCTCTGTCTGTGTCACATTATAAATACCCACACACCCCATTCTTTCTCTGTCTGTATCACATTATAAATACCCACACACCCCATTCTCTCTCTGTCTGTGTCACATTATAAATACCCACACACCCCATTCTTTCTCTGTCAGTGTCACATTATAAATAACCACACACCTCATGCTTTCTCTGTCTGTGTCACATTATAAATACCCACACACCCCATTCTTTCTCTGTCAGTGTCACATTATAAATAACCACACACCCCATTCTTTCTCTGGCTGTGTCACATTATAAATAACCACACACTCCATTCTTTCTCTGTCAGTGTCACATTATAAATACCCACACACCCCATTCTTTCTCTGTCTGCGTCACATTATAAATACCCACACACCCCATTCTTTCTCTGTCTGTGTCACATTATAAATACCCACACACCCCATTCTTTCTCTGTCTGTGTCACATTATAAATACCCACACACCCCATTCTTTCTCTGTCAGTGTCACATTATAAATACCCACACACCCCATTCTTTCTCTGTCTGTGTCACATTATAAATAACCACACACCTCATGCTTTCTCTGTCTGTGTCACATTATAAATACCCACACACCCCATTCTTTCTCTGTCTGTGTCACATTATAAATACCCACACACCCCATTCTTTCTCTGTCTGTGTCACATTATAAATACCCACACACCCCATGCTTTCTCTGTCAATGACACATTATTTAAATCTGATAAGTTCTAAGGAAGACACAACAAAATTTACATTAAGAGTTTTCTTTCTTGATGCTTTTATTGCTTTTTGTTTTTTATAATAATTTTATTGCATACGCTGTTTTTAATTGTTTCTTTCAATTTGGCGATTTAGGCCAAGGGAGTAAGGGTACATTGTAATGTTTGCAATTTTTGCTCATGTAGTCTTTCATCCTTCCATTAAACAAACAAAACAAAAAAGACCATATAATACAATAAACTTATTGTGAAATCTATGCCAACAAGCTGTGGCATTGTTGACCTAGTGGTTAGGTAGCCAAACTTAGGATCTTGAGGTCCTGGGTTCGAATCCAACAATATCATCCAACAATATCAGTGCAAGTTTATAGCAGAAGGGATGTCAAAAATTGTTGATGCATCACAAGCTACATTTAGAGATAAAATCACGTCGAATAAACTTTTGACACGTACAAAATGAAGTTTTTAATCTAATGAATTAAGAAGGAACTACATTTTGGAGGAAAAATCAAATTTTCACTAATAGAGCGCTGTATCTCAATAAGGCTTCTTTGTATGACATCCAGATTCTTTTCGCAGGTGGGCACACATATTATATCTCAATAAGGCTTTGTATGACATCTAGAGTCTTACTTCCACTGTAGTTTAATTTTATTGCTATAATTACTATTAATATTATCATCGTTGTTATTATTATTGTTTTTGTTATTATTATAATCAGTATTGGGATTATTATCATTATTATTACAGAGTGATCATTTGGACCATGTGGCCCAAATAGTCCACCAGCCATTTGCGCCATATCGATATTTTCAGCCAATGAGAGAGCTGCTCACAAGCTCATGTTCAAAATTAATGGACACGTCGTACGAAGAGGTCCTCGTCGACACGATAGAAATTTTTAAACGTCACTTTGGCAAAAGGAAGTTTAATTGCTGGGAAGATTATCAGACAGCATTAAAAATTACAGCAGAGATAGGGATAAAGTTAGGAGATCTGGGGTCGGCGATGTGGGTGTTACTGTTAGCGTTAAGGATTGTGATAGATCTAATATGGTTTCAGTCTTACATGGCCCAAATAGCTGATGGGTTTATTTGGGCCATATGAGTTCCAAAATGGGGAATCGACACGTACAACTTACTGCATCATAAATCCATAGTAAAAAGCCATGAAACTTGCATTTTAGTGACTATTTTGTCAATAACAAACTATTTATGCAACTTTTTCTGTCTGAGTAGATAGTTCTTGACACAAATTTTGTCCACCGCTTTGTCAACGAACTCAATGGAAGTTCTTAGAATTAGCCTTTGCTTGATCTAGAATAAGGTGGCGGAGCGGTTAGATTGTTGGATTGGGGATCATGAGGCCCCGGGTTCAATTCTAGCAAAACTAGGTCCGATGTTGTGTTCCTTGGGAAAGCCACTTAACAGTAACACGCATTTTCTCCACTCTACCCAGATGCAAATGGGTACAAGCACGCGCTTGGGAGTAAAAACCTGCATCAGGCTGGCATCCTGGCTAGGAGATGATTGCTATCACCTGTCCGCTTCATGCCATTGAAACCGGGATACGCTCCGGCTCTATGGTTAGCATTAGCGATTGTGATAGATCTAAATACTTTCAACCGTACATGGCCCGAATAAACCTCTCCTTATTATTATCGTTATTATTATTACGATTGTGAGGATTATTATTATTACTGTCATTATTATTAATCTACCATGGCTTCAACAACTTACATTTTCATGATGATGGTCTTCCCTCTTAATTCCTCCTCCACACCCCCCACACACACACACACACACACTCATCCCCCCATTCGTTATTGACAGGGGATGCAAAGATACACTGTGGCAGGGCGGAGTGCGCGGCGTCAGTTTTGTTCACAGTCCTCTTCTTGAGATGAAAGGCTACGTCAATGAAAACTTGATGCACGTAACAGATTGGCTCCCGACTCTTCTGTCTGTGGCTTCTACTTCTACTACACATTCGAAAGATTTTGAGACACCAAGAACTGATACCCAGAATTCCTTGGACGACATGGATGGGTTTAACCAATGGGATGTGATCTCCTGGAACGCCAGCACAAAACGGAAAGAAGTGCTCTTAAACATTGATCCTGTTACAAAGCGGGAGGCCATTATTATAGGCGATTTTAAGCTCATCCATGGAGAAATGCTGGGTGGACTTTTTAGTGGATGGTATCCACCGCCTCCCCATAAGGGGATCTCAGCTACGTCATCACGAGGTGAGGGATGTCATGGTTTGTCGTGTCACAGTCATAAGAGAAAGCCATTGGCAAACGATTTAGTTGAAGTCAAAAATTTACTTCAAAGTAGAATTTTTGATGTTGACGGTATGCTTTCATTAATGAACAAACAATATGAACAGTTGAAACAAGACGTTAAATCATTGGAAGTTCAGGATTCGGAGCGATCACCACTTTTGTTCTTTTCCGAAAATGATCCTCAGACTTTTGAATTGTCGAAACAAAGATTTCACTCACATGCCACTCAAGGTAACATCGTGAGGTGTGGGATCAAACCTGCCAACGCTTCCATAAACTGTCAACCTGAGAAGGAAGTGTGTCTGTTTAATATTAGGGAGGACCCTTGTGAATACCTAAACCTGGCGCATGCTTTACCCTCTGTCGTGGAGATACTCCAGGCAAGGTTACAGTTCCACAGAGAGAGCATGGTGCCACCGGCTAATAAACCCATCGACCCCAAGGGGAATCCCCAGCTAAATGGCGGGGTTTGGAGGCCATGGCTGTAGTAGATATGTCAACATAAAAAGTTATTTAAATATTGAGAGATGCAACATGTTGTCCGGGGAAACTGTCTAAACGCATGAGTCCACCTGGCGTAATTTTTCAGGAGAAGCAAAAACGTAATTATGAATAATCAAACCTTCTGCTGTGCTTTTTGGAAGAAAAATGGAAATCTTTGTTTAGATCATGTGCGTAAAATGAGCTTTTCTATTGGTTCAAAGCCTCCAAATATTTATAAGGACATGAAAGAACCATGTGGTTGACTGTTTTAAAGACAAATCTCATATCCCATATAATTATGCATGTTCTGAATCAATCTTGTGGTTTTTGAACGGACTCCCAAGTGTCTCAAAAGCTTCCATAGACTTCCTATTAATACTGTCAAAGACATTTTCATTGAAACAAAAACAAAACAAAAACGTCTTTCTGTCTGTCTCTGTCTCTGTCTCTACTCTGTCTCTCTGTCTCTGTCTCTACTCTGTCTCTCTGTTTGTCCCTCTTTTGTCTATCTGTCTGTCTCTCTGTTTCTCTTTCTCTCGCTCTTTCTCTCTCCCCCTCTCTCTCTCTTGTCTCTCTCTCTCTCTCTCTCTCTCTCTCTCTCTCTCTCTCTCTCTCTCTCTCTCTCTCTCTCTCTCTCTCTCTCTCTCTCTCTCTCTCTCTCTCTCTCTCTCTCTCTCCTTCTTTCACTCTCTGTTGCTCTTTCTTTCTCTCTCAGATGGTTGGCAGCTGCTGCTGGTTGGTCCTTACCTACTTCTTTCCTTTTCTCTTTTCATTTATCTTTCTTCTCGCTGTTTTCTTCTAATTCACCCCGAGACTACTGCAACGGTAAATGGGGTAAATTTCTATCAAATAAACTCCTCCCTCTCCCCCTCCCCCTCCCCACTCCAACTTCCTCTCTCTTTGTTTTGTTTGTTTGCAAGCAAGATGGAAACAAATACCTTTAATGTACTGCAGAACAGTTCTTACCAATGAATATATTATTACAATATGTTCATGTAATAATATTGTAATGAAAATGGTACAATGTGCTAGTTTACAAAATAATTTTTTATATGCCATGACATACTCATACTCATACATTTATACGTGTAGGTTAATTTTTTTATGTTCATCTCAGAGTAGACATTGTACTCAGCTCAGTCGTTGAGGAAAGACATTTATTCCTGACATTATTTGAGCGTCAGTTTTAAAATGACCATTACAGCTGCTATTATTCTTTTATTCAAGTATTCAATATGATAAATATTGAAATGTACATAACTGCCATTGTGACAAAAATAAAATTTAATTTTAGAAGAGTTTAAGAATGAACAAACTTTTCAAAAATGTCCTAGAAATGATTGTATACATGTATGCACATACATACATGTACATATATATATATATATATATATATATATATATATATATATATATATATCTGTTAAACCCAATGGTTTTATATATGTATAATATTATATATTATTATTAAATATTATATATTTAGTTTTTTTGTACAAAATGAAAAAAAACAAAAACAATTAAAGTAAGCCTGCATCAACAACAAGATTTCCTTGATTTGATTCAACACTTTAAACGAACGTTCACCACCATACATACAAGAACTGATTATCCCGTACAATCAAGTACATCAACGAAGAAGATCAGCAGGAAAATGCTTTCTCCAGCCAAGTCACAAATCCTTAGCTGAAACAATCTGGGGACAGAGCTTTCAGCCCATTTGGCCCTGTTGTCTGGAATGTTTTACCTGTTTATGTCAAATCAAGGAAATGACATTAAGGGGAGGAGCGGGTTCTGGGAATGCCATTTTCGTAGAAAATGGGACAAATGTAGTCTATCATACTAGTGGATAGAGCAGTTCATAATGACATCATAAAAGAAGCTCAGTATCGATTCTTTGAATTTTTTAGAAACAATACAGGCCTCTCTTTCAAGACAGTTATTATACAATAAAAGCCAGAAATATTATCAAAAATATGGCAAGTTGGTAGTTATTTTGATCGCCACAATGAACGCTATCCAAAACAACCTTATTTGATCATATATTATGAATATTGCCTTAGATCGGCCGGAAGTTACGGAACATATTCCGCACACCTATTATTAAAAGGCACCATCTCAAAATGAGTAAAAAGGTGCTGGTGCACTTGAAACAGTGTCAATAAGAAGAAGTCGAGATCTTCTCAAGGTTTTATGATGTTTCAAAGTATTATCCTACTCTTTTCTTAGGTTTATGGGAGAAAATGTATTTAAATAACAGAAAATAAGAGAAAAATACGAATATCTCAATATGTCATTTTTGCACCGTTTTTTTCTAACCTAGCTCACATTTTTTTTATCCGATTGACTTAAAATTTGGCACAAACCTTGCTTTTGATGCATGGAATAAAAATGTGTATGCGTTAGATGTTATTATGTATACTTTCCAAAAAATGAATTTTTTAGTTGAATAAAATTGCTGTAAATTGTAAACAATATTCAACACACCATAAAACTAAAAGCTTGATAGATTCGTCCAAACCCATGCATAATTTTGTTCTATAGATGTAAATGAAGGAGTATACCAATTTTGAGACATCCCATAATAATTGATGCAGATTTTACATTTTGACAATGCATGTTATTTTAGCGTCATAAATCCAATATGGCGGCGTTGCCATGGCAACACCTGACAAAATTTCAGTTTCTCATATTTTCTCCTCTAATTTAGATACGTAGAACTCAAAAATCGAGGTCCTAGTTGGCTTGCTCTATGGATTTTCAAAATGGCTTTCAAAACCTGCTCCTCCCCTTTAATAATATTAAAGCCCTATAGGAACAAAAATGCGACAAATACAAGGAATAGACAGAAAAAAAATTGGCCACCATGGGGATTGAACCAGCAACCTCTGTGTTAGTACCCATCACCGTGCTATGAAAAGAAAACATGCTAGCAACCAAGCAATCTACGCATAGTTTGTCTCGTCATTGTCCTTATGGGGCTTTAATTTTAATGTTTTTTAATGTCGCCATTTCCTTCACTTTGGACATGTTCCTTGCCTCACTGTTTGTCTTTATGTCAAGTCAGCGACTTACATTACTGATTGCAAGAAGAAAAACAGAAAACCAAGTTAATTGTCAAATAGTTAGGATAAGTTTATTGCATCTGTAGTTTGGACCACTCGGTCTCTGCATTTTAGAATTTAATTCACATTTAAATTATGCTAGTATTCGAATGCACATCTTTTGAGTATTTTAATGTGCGTATACATTTGCATTGATGTTGATTCAACTGGGGTGTAAAGCGCTTTGAGGCTTCCATGAAAAAGTGCTATAGAAGCACACTTTATTATTATTATTATTATTATTATTATTATTATTATTATTATTAATATTATTATTATTATAATTAAATCTGCAAGGTCATGGCGGCAGCGCTTCATTAACTTTGGCACCAGTTTCCTCCACTTTCTTCTGTCTCGGGTCAGGGAAAAGGCCTTCCCTGTCCTCCTCACAATCATCGGAAAGCATGGAGGCTGCGAGCTCCCCCCCCCCCCAGAGAACCCTTTGCCTTGGCAGCATGATGAAGAAAACTTGCAGTCAATTGAGTCAATGTCTTCCTTCTTTGCCTTGGCAGCATGATGAAGAAAACTTGAAGTCAATTGAGTCAATGTCTTTCTTCTTTGCCTTGGCATCGTGATGAAGAAGACTTGCAGTCAATTGAGTCAATGTTTTTCTTCTTTGCCTTGGCATCGTGATGAAGGAGACTTGCAGTCAATTGAGTCAATGTCTTTCTTCTTTGCCTTGGCAGCATGATGAAGAAAACTTGAAGTCAATTGAGTCAATGTCTTTCTTCTTTGCCTTGGCATCGTGATGAAGGAGACTTGCAGTCAATTGAGTCAATGTCTTTCTTCTTTGCCTTGGCATCGTGATGAAGGAGACTTGCAGTCAATTGAGTCAATGTCTTTCTTCTTTGCCTTGGCATCGTGATGAAGGAGACTTGCAGTCAATTGTCAATGTCTTCTTTGCCTTGGCAGCATGATGAAGAAAACTTGAAGTCAATTGAGTCAATGTCTTTCTTCTTTGCCTTGGCATCGTGATGAAGGAGACTTGCAGTCAATTGAGTCAATGTCTTTCTTCTTTGCCTTGGCATCGTGATGAAGGAGACTTGCAGTCAATTGAGTCAATGTCTTTCTTCTTTGCCTTGGCAGCGTGATGAAGGAGACTTGCAGTCAATTGAGTCAATGTCTTTCTTCTTTGCCTTGGCATCGTGATGAAGGAGACTTGCACAGTCAATTGAGTCAATGTCTTTCTTCTTTGCCTTGGCAGCGTGATGAAGAAAACTTGCAGTCAATTGAGTCAATGTCTTTCTTCTTTGCCTTGGCAGCGTGATGAAGAAAACTCTTGCAGTCAATTGAGTCAATATATCTCTTCACCCATTCATGCGAAGAGGGCTGCCCTTCTTTTCAGCTCCCCTACCTCGCCATACTAAAGGGCGTTGTCCAAATTTGGGTGAGGGAAAAGATCACCTGTCCACTCCGTGATGTTATCTTCCCATCTCTTTTCCTTATTTCCTCTTCTCCTCGTTCCCTCTGGCACACAACACATAGGTCAATCTTCCCTTTTCTTCTGGTGGTGAAGTGAGAAAGAAGGATGTGCTGTGCTGTTGGTAAAGAAGGCAAACATGGAACCGATGTATCAAAAAGAGATGTTACCAAATCTTGAATAAAGCCAGTCTTCGTTAAATTATGGTTGCCGTGTCTGGGATGAATACCAACCCATCTACATGATATAAGAAAATGAGAAAGTGCAAAAGAATGCAGCCCTCTTTGTAGGTAATGATTATAAATATACAATAAGTGAAAGAAAATAACAAAACCAACATGAATCAATTACAGTGGATGCCTTTAAAAGACCATGGAGCTAGAAGAAGTGAATTTTTTTTCAAATAAAAAATATAAGTAATGCTTTTCATGACCAACTGTTTATTCTACTAGATCAACCTACATTTACAGAACGACCAGATCAGACTGTCAATAGTGTCAAACATGCACGGTTCCATTTTCAAACGTTGCTTGTCCCCTGCACTCATTTTATCCTCTAGTACAGTGAAGTAGAGAACGCTAAGGGCTAGAAAAGCTAAGCGCTAGAGAAATATAGTGCATGTACTTACATTGTAATGTAGTAGTAGTAGTAAAAATAGTAGAATGGCTTCCGCGGTCAATAAAGACGCTCGCCCTGTACTGCGTATTAAATTATGACAATACTGACATAATACGAGTTAAATATTTGTTTTGTAACATCTCTCCATGTGTCTCGATCCTGTGCTAGAGGTTTCAAAGCAAGCAGGTCTCTTTCTGTTCTTAGTTGTGTTGATATGTTACTATGTATGTGTCATTTCTGTCGTCTATAGTTGCGTTTTGGTGTTCCTGAGACTGGGTGTTACTGTTAGTAGTGTTGGTGTATTTTGTGTAGTGTTGTAAGTCGTGGTGGAGTATCGTTGACCATGATGTCGGTGATCCTGAGGCTAGGTGTTAGTGTTACTGTTAGTATTAGTGTTGGTGTATTTTGTGTAGTGTTGTAAATCGTGGTGGAGTGTCGTTGACCATGATGTCGGTGTTCATGAGGCTAGGTGTTAGTGTTACTGTTGGTGTATTTTGTGTAGTGTTGTAAGTCGTGGTTGAGTGCCGTTGACCATGATGTCGGTGTTCCCGAGGCTAGGTGTTAGTGTTACTGTTGGTGTTGGTGTATTTTGTGTAGTGTTGTAAATCGTGGTGGAGTGCCGTTGACCATGATGTCGGTGTTCTGAGGCTGGGTGTTAGTATTAGTGTTAGTGTTGGTGTATTTTGTGTAGTGTTGTAAGTCATGGTGGTGTCTCGTTGACCATGATGTAGGTGTTCATGAGGCTGGGTGTTAGTGTTGGTGTATTTTGTGTAGTGTTGTAAGTCATGGTGGTGTCTCGTTGACCATGATGTCGGTGTTCCTGAAGCTGGGTGTTAGTGTTGGTGTTAGTGTTGGTGTTAGTGTTAATATACTTTATGTTGCGTTGTAAGTTGGGGTGGAGTGTCGTTGACCATGATGTCGGTGTTCCTGAGGCTGGGTGTTAGTATTAGTGCTAGTGTTTGTGTTAGTGTTAATATATTTTGTGTAGTGTTGTAAGTCGTGATAGAGTGTCGTTGACCATGATGTCGGTCTGGGTGTTAGTGTTAGTGTTATTTTTTAGTGTTTAGTCTTAGTGTTAGTATATTTTGTGTAGTGTTGTTAGTCGTGATAGAGTGTCGTTGACCATGATGTCGGTCTGGGTGTTAGTGTTAGTGTTACTTTTAGTGTTAGTCTTAGTGTTAGTATATTTTGTGTAGTGTTGTTAGTCGTGATAGAGTGTCGTTGACCATGATGTCGGTCTGGGTGTTAGTGTTAGTGTTACTTTTAGTGTTAGTCTTAGTGTTAGTATATTTTGTGTAGTGTTGTTAGTCGTGATAGAGTGTCGTTGACCATGATGTCGGTCTGGGTGTTAATGTTAGTGTTACTTTTAGTGTTAGTGTTAGTATATTTTGTGTAGTGTTGTAAGTTGTGGTGGAGTGTCGTTGACAATGCGGTCCGTGTTCCTGGGGCTGGGTGTTAGTGTTGGTGTTAATGTTAGTGTTGGTATTAGTGTTAGTGTTAGTATATTTTATGTAGTGTTGTAAGTTGTGGTGGAATGTCGTTGACAGTGATGTCGGTGTTCGTAAGGCTGGGTGTTAGTGGAACTAGTCGATTCACTAAGGAATCTTTTTTTTTAACATGAAGAGCGTACGGTGGAACTAGTCGATTCACCAAGGAATCTTTTTTTTAAACATGAACAGAGCGTACGGTGGACTTTTCACACCTGTCTTCATTTACTCTTGTATATTTGTGAATATCTTTATGAGGGAAAAAGGTGTTGGCTATGTTTATGTTATTCTTTAGGCAAAAATCTATGAGTCTCTCTCCATTTGGAGAAGTTGCTGTCTCTCCTTCTTTACCCATCACTCATTCTGGCGTTTCTACATTGTTGCCTACTCTAGCCTTTAAATCTCCTAAAAGCACTAGTTCCTGTTTTTGGATTTAAGATTCTCTGCAGCTATGTGTAAATCATTTTCGAAGATATCTTTTTCTTCTTTAGTTGCGTCTTCGTTTGGTCCATAAGCTATCAGTATTAATAATTTAAATTCTCGTCCTTTTGGTTTAATATTTACCTCTAATAGCCATGGGCTTATAAATTTCAAGTTTCTAGTAGCTTATCATGCCTTTTATGCACTAAGAGGCCTACTCCTGCTCTATCTTTGACATCTACTCCTGAGGAGATTAAAATATGATTTGGTCCTACATTGTCTATTCCTTGTCCTTTTTTCTTTGTTTCTGTAATGGCCAAAATATCTGCTTTGAATTTTTCCATTTCTTCAACTAATTCTAGCTCTTTTCCATTTATTGCCCTAACGTGCCATGTTCCAAAAATCACAGTCCGTGTTCGTTACCAAGTTTGTCCTCCAAAGATCAATCCGGTTATATTTCTTTTACTTCTCTGAATCAGGTTGTTTTGGATAAGCAGGGGATTAGCCCGCTGTACCCTAGGTAGATGGTGGGGCTGCCACATTGAGGCCCCTACCAAGCCTTGTTATTTTCTGTCAGGGTTAACTCTTTTAGCCTTTAGTCATTCAAGACCAGCCTGCAAGGCAGCAGGTTGTTATGTTATGTCAGGGTTAACTCCTTTAGCCTCTGGTCATTCAAGACCAGCCTGCAAGGCAGCAGGTTGTTTTCTGTCAGGGTTAACTCTCTTAGCCTTTAGTCATTCAAGACCAGCCTACAAGGCAGCAGGTTATTATGTTATGTCAGGGTTAACTCCCTTAGCCTCTGGTCATTCAAGACCGGCATGCAAGGCAGCAGGTTGTTTTCTGTCTGGGTTAACTCCCTTAATCTTTGGTCAACCAAGACCCGACTGCAAGGCAGCAGGAAGCTCGTGGAGGGCGGGATCATCTACTCCCCGTACAGGTGCTTACCTGTCAACTGCCAGGAACGTTATAACACAACGGTGAAAGAAAGGAAATTTATAACGTTATACCACAACTGTGAAAAAAGGGATATTTATAACGTTATAACACAACGGGGAAAAAGGAAATTTATAACGTTATAACACAGTGAAAAAAGGAAATTTATAACGTTATAACACAACAGTGAAAAAAGGAAATTTATAACGTAACACAACAGTGAAAAAAGGAAAATAACGTTGTAACACAACAGGAAAAAAGCAAATGTATAACGTTATAACACAGCAGTGAAAAACGTTATAAATTTTTTTCACGTAACACAATTTTTTTCACTGTTGTGTTATAACGTTATACTATAACGTTATAACACAACAGTGAAAAAAAAAAGGACATTTATAACGTAACACAACAGTGAAAAAAGGAAATTTATAACGTTGTAACACAACAGTGAAAAAAGCAAATGTAAATGTAAGAAAATTTATAACGTAATAACACAACAGTGAAAGAAATGACATTTATAATGTCATAACACAACAATGAAAGAAAGGACATGTGTAACGTTATAACACAGCAGTGAAAAAAGGATATTTATAATTTTATAACACAACAGTGAAAAAGGACATCTATAACGTCGTAACACAACAGTGAAAAAAAGATATTTATAACGTTATAACACAACAGTGAAAAAAGATTATATTTATAACGTTATAACACAACAGTGAAAGAAAGGAAATTAATAACGTTACGATACAACAGTGCAAGAAAAAATTATAACGTTGTAAATAATTGTGCATATTTAATGGGGGCAGGGGGGGGGCGTCACGACGTCAGAAGAGAAATGGTCACATTCACATTTTCATACTTTTGCGCGCTCTCCAAAACCAAATGTGATGGATAGTAAACAATAAAACGGAAAAAGTAAACGTACAAAAAAACATTTGAACATAAGAGCATAAAAATAGAATAAGGGGGAAATTGTAACTGAAATGCAATTATTGGTGTGTGTGTGTGTGTGTCTGTGTGTGTCTGTGTGTGTGTGTGAAAGAGAGAGAGAGAGAGAGAGAGAGAGAGAGAGAGAGAGAGAGAGAGAGAGAGAGAGAGAGGGAGGAGAGAGAGAGAGAGAGAGAGAGAGAGAGAGAGAGGGAGGGAGAGAGAGAGAGAGAGAGAGAGAGAGAGAGAGAGAGAGAGAGAGAGAGAGAGAGAGAGCGAGAGAGAGAGAGAGAGTTTCAAAACGAATAACATAAAAAGGAATATTCATTTTTAAAACAAATGTTTTCTAAATCTTGAGTTGTACTTATAATAGATAAATATGTTAACGGCAGAATTGATATTTTCTATCATCGATTTTAGTTTACTAATTACGAAAACGGCGACGATGTTTACGCTGTCTAATACACCAGCTTCAATACACAGATTTAGAAACAAGGAATACTGTTTGTGACAAGGTAAACAGTAGGCACAAAAACCACTTGAACGATGACCTGCTTTGCTTTTTCATTCATGTTACTCGGTTTACAAGATATCCGTGTGTCTGTAGCTTTGGTCTGACATTGCTGATTTGGCGTTTCCGGTGTTTTTGGTATTGAGCCAGAGGCAGGAGGAACAAGAAAATTTGACGCCTTTTCTCGGAACTGAGCAGATTTTTTCATTGCGTGTGTCATGATGACGACACAAATCAACACAGTGACTTGGCACAACAAGTTAAATATAATTCTGTCCAAAACATTGAAAACTGATGCCATCTGAGAGTACAACGGTTTAAAATCCAGTATATATATTGACGAGTTGAAGTAAGGATGAATCATTTTTCGAATTCCCATTTGCGACAAAAAACGCACCAGCGGGTATCACAGAATAGACCCAAATCATAAGTACGACATTCCATTGACACTACACACAGACTTCATTGAATGGCGGTGAACGTTGTCAATAACATACCAACAGTTTTGAATAATCGATCGATGACGATACAAAATATATCAACGAGAAATGAACGAAACTCGAAAAAGATGTTCAGTTGTTGCCCCAACACCTCGCTCATCATCGTCCCGGAGGACATCATCCCCACGACAAGGCCAAGAAGATCCGAAATGGCCTGGTGGAAAACACGAGAGTCACGCTATCTTCCAACTTCCAGTCCCATTCGTCAAAATGTGCGGATGTTGATCGCATTTGCGAGTATCCCTCCCAATGAAATTGCCGTTTGAGGTACAAGGAAAGACGTTAGAAAATGTGTCCATTGTAGAGCATTGTACGCCAACTTCGAGTCACTGCTGGTGAACCCTTGGTCGTGGGTCAAACAGGTCATGTTACCTTGAGTAGAATTCAGTAGGCAGCCGGAAGACATCTTCAGTGAAGTTATTGCCTGATATAGAAAGCATGATAATTAACTCGTGTCTCAGTGACGACAATGCGGTGTTTACTATCTGACATCAATAGCAATACGTGAGCGACAGTGATACAATTGATAATTTCAAGACTAGACTAAAATTCTATATTTTAACTCAGTGAAAATGTATACAATCTTACCGTTGTTCGATTGTGCGTATGTGTGTGTGTGTGTGTGTGTGTGTGTGTGTGTGTGTGTGTAGGAAGAGACGGTGTGCAAGCACGTGTAATGTGTAAGTGAATTAGTACCTTTATTTGAATTTATCATTATATTATGTCGACTTAATTGCCTACATTATTAGTTTACAACATAACATGCTTTTAAGATTTGTTTATGTTTATCTCGTGATTATAATATTATGACACTTTCTAAAGCGCTCTGAGCACATGTAATGAGGTACAGCGTTATAGAAAAACTTTTTCATTATCATTATTTTTATTATTATCATTATTATTATTATTATTATTATTATTATTATTATTATTATTATTATTATCATGATGATGATGATGATGATGATGATGATGATGATGATGATGATGATGATGATGATCATCATCATCATCATCATAATCATCATCATCATCATCATCATCATCGTTATCATTATTATTATTATTATTAGTAGTAGTAGTAGTAGTAGTAGTAGTAGTAGTAGTAGTAGTAGTAGTAGCAGTAGCAGTAGTAGTAGTAGTAGTAGTAGTAGTATCATTGTTGTTATTATTATTAGTATTATTATTATTATTATTATTATCATTATTATTATTATTATTATTATTATTATTATTATTATTATTATTATTATTATTATTACTAGCAGTAGGCACCCAGCATCCCGTGTTAACTTGATTGATTTGTAACTCAAATTTTTTGTGTAAATTTTTGTCTGCGTCCTCGGGTTCAACAACAAATACATGTAGCACTATTGGATTCCACGTGTAACTATCAGCCCTATAAAATGTTGTGTACTGTACAAACTTTGCCAAATCATGATGGTTTCAAAACATTAGTACAAACATTTGGAACGAAATCCAAGCACTGCTCGGCAACGATAAAGCCAAAATAATAATAATAATAAGAATAATAATAATAATAATAATAATAATAATAATGATGATGATGATGATGATGGTGATGATGATGATGATGATGATAATAATAATAATAACAATAATAATAATAATGATAATAATAATGATAATAATATCAATAATTATACTACTACTACTACTACTACTACTACTACTACTACTACTACTACTACTATATTACTACTACTACTACTACTACTACTACTACATTACTACTACTACTACTACTACTACTACTAACTAATACTACTACTACTACTATCCATTACTACACTGCTACGACTGTGACTACTACCACCACCACCACTACTGCAACTACAACTACTAGGAACTACTACCACTACTAGTTACTACTACACTACTACTACTACTACTATCAGTAATGACTACTAACTTTATAACTACATGTACTACTACTACTACTACTACAACTACTACTACTACTACTACTACTAATACTACTACTACTAATAATACTACTACTACTACAATACTAATCATAAAATAATAATAATAACTAATAATAATAATATTAATATCATAATAATAACAATAATAATAATAATAATAATAATAATAATAATAATAATAATAATAATAATAACAATAATAATAACAATAATAATAATAAAAATAATAATGATAATGATAATAATAATATTAATAATCATAATAATAATAATAATAATCATAATAATAATAATAATAATAATAATAATAATAATAATAATAATAATAATAATAATAATAATAATAATAAAAATAATAATGATAACAATGATAATAATATTTCTTTAAATAATAATAATAATAATAATAATGATAATAATAATAATAATAATAATAATAATAATAATAATAAAAATAATAATATTATAAAATTACTTCTATTACTAATATTACTACGCATTACTATTACTAATACTACTACTACTACTAATACTTTTACTACTACTAATACTACTACTACTACTACTACTACTACTACTACTACTACTACTACTACTACTACTACTACTAATAATAATAATAATAATAATAATAATAATAATAATAATAATAATAATAATCTATTATTTAAACAATATCAAGGGGAGCCGTAGTGCGCCTATATCCAATGCTTTTATTTTCCCGAAGACTATAGATCTAGATCTACATAGGGGTTTAAAAATTGCTTTTGTTTATTCCATAGTTGCAAAATGCTATAGCGCAGTGTAGGCAGCCCATCATGTTTAGAATTCCAATCCCATTTGTGAGCAATTTAGCTTTCAAACGTTCCAAAATTACAATGAAGTGAAAAATGAGGATCCCTTTCAGCCTCTTTCTAGCGCGATTATAATTTAATCTGATCGACAAAAGGGCCCAGTTTCAGACGCACGTAGTTTTAGGTTAAAATCTAGCTCTATCATCTAGATCTACTCCTGATTATCCTATGCTCTAGTTCTAGATCTAGAATCTATTTGCAGAATACGGTATAAATATATTGACTGAAACATCATCGAACAAAATATCTCAATCTTCATATCTAGATCTAGAGCTAATATCATAGTGAATCTAAGACAAGAAAAGCAAAACAAAAGATCTTTACGTCAAGAGTTGATTTCAAGTCATGATTTCTTTACATTGTTATCGTGTCAACCGCAATGGCAAAACGTGTAGCGCGACCGGGGGCGATGCATTGTGATTCCATCGACCATGATTCGAATCCCCAGAAGTCAAGTTCAATATTTTGTTTATTTCTTCTTTTTCATTATTATCGTTATTATTATACCATCATCATCATCATCATCATTCATTATTACTATTATTATTATTATTATTATTATTATTATTATTATTATTATTATTATTATTATTATTATTATTATTATTATTATTTTCATCGTACGATTACCAAAGTACGTCGTTGATAACACACATGGCCAAGTTTATTCCAAGGAATGAGGTTGGTAAGACATTGTAATAATAAATGTTTTCTCGTTTATTTTAAGAGAATGTTATTTACAGTTAAAAGGTATGGATAACATAAAGAGTGCATGATTGACTAAAAGAGGGAGAGGGCATTCATCACTTGACTTCATGCGTAAATGAGTACCTAGCTATGCAGAGAAGGGTCTTGCTAGAATGTTAGGCTGAAGCGCTCAAGGTCTAGCTGTACAGTATGCTTCCCATAGAGAGTCTAGATGGCGTGTAAGGGGATAAATGATGTAAAATCAGTGAGCCTGCAGTTATGTGAAATGTGCACTCCATCTATATCTAATTGTCTTTCATTTATTTATAAATTTATTTTTAAAACCGAAACAGCAACAATGAATGGTTATAGTGTCAACTGCAATGGCAAACTGGCATATCTTTCACTTTTAAATACATGTACGTGTAATTGGTTTTAATTCGATTTGACTTTACCCACATCCACAACTAAGATGACCTATTTTTAATCGTCCGTCTTCGATGGGACTAGCTACTTGGACCAGGGTGTAGGTTTTTACGCGAACAAAATCCCCGATAATAAATAGATCATAGGTGCTTGAACTTGCATGCTTACTGGTTTGAGCACACATTAAAAAAAATCACAAAACAATAACAATAAATTAATGCTGCTTAAGAAGTTGTCAGTGTGTTTGATTAAAGTGACTACGTTACTCACGTATCATCAGTGGCGCCGGTAGGACTAGGAGGCCTAAGTTCGATCCCCGGTCAGGGCAACGTTTTCTGGTCCTCCTGTCGAACCACCCAGCCACGAAATGGGCAGCTAGGTCTATTCACTATTCAGATGATGAAAGTAAATGTGGCGTGGATTCGAAAGCAATGGCAGACTACCACATTATGCCGTATGCCAAGAAATAGTAACCAAGCTTTACTCTTGATTACCCTGACGGTTGACGGATGCAAACGCATGGGTATACTGCGCCCGCCCTTTTCCGCCTTCAATAAGCTCGTAACACACTATTCATCGTTGAAAGCAACTCACTTAGTCACTCTATTTGACACAATGGCGCTTTCAAGAAAAAGCAAGTTAGCTTTGATTTTGATGCTGTATTTACGAAGAAGAAGGCGCACCAAACGGCGTTTAATGTCAATTCACCCCATCAACAAGTTAAGGAATGTGTGTGGTGAATATCACCATCTAATGCCGATGTTGCGACAGGACTCGATCAAATTTAAGGAGTATTTTCGAATGGAACCTTCTACATTCAATCTCTTATCTCTGTTGCTGTAATTTCTCTCTCCTCTGTCATATAAGGTCGGTCTCGATTCAACTGCATTAATTGGTGCCTCCTCTTTTTGTGGTAGAAAGACAGCCATTATTTTTAGGAATTGAATTGAAGAATCTGTAATAAATGCTGTGCACATGAGATAAATCATAACGGTTGTACTACACATTATATAATATCTGCTTCATCACCGTGTCAGACACAATCTTCCTGCCACTGCTCCCGTCGCGGCGGGAGAATTGATTCAAAATTATCTTATAATTGAAAAAAACTAAATTCGGCTCGATTCTTGCCTAGAATTTGAGTCGCTAATTTCAAATTTGAAATCAGATTTTTGATCCGATCAACCATTAAAAAGATATTGGACCAGATACATCTCCCCGCTAGACTCAGTGACGTCACCGACATCCGGTGAGACAGTGAGCGATCGCTCATCGCGTCCGTCCAGCAAGTTGAAATGCAGCACGTTCCACTTCACTTTGACGGACCATGAACAGTTGCTGCAAGTCGGGTGCAATATAATATAGACCGTCCTTCAACACTCTATTTCATTTGTAATTTTGGCCTGCGTTACTTCTTTCCTTCATTTGCCTCCTTCAAACCGACTCACATCGACACACACACAGTGATTGCCACTACAGTGGGTTTATTTCTTGATTTTGATTTAATCTTGGTTTAGATAGTAACAATTATAGTGAGACTACGAAGCAATAGCGGGCAGAGGTTGAAATAGTCTGCTGATAGGTCTTACTTCTTACCTCTTTCCTTTCACTTTGTCACCTACCTTTCATATTGTTGATGACTTATTATTTTATTCACCAAGTGTTTATACTGAAATCACCGCTTATGGACGGGAATCATTTTCAGTGTTAAAAACTCATTAAAATAAATAGCAATAGCTTGAGTGCAGTAGATAGATCTATACATTACTAGTACTAGACTGTATATTTTTAATTAATATTGTTGTACAATATTTGGTGCAAATATGTATAATTATATAGATCTAGATCTAGTATCACATCCAGCAATCCATGAATTCATCTATGGGTTTATTTCGTTGAATTCGGTAACAATATTTTGATTCGTTGAAAAATCGGTCATAACCTTGGCTATTTCTAGGCCTACTTCCGTTAAAAAATTTTACAACTTCCGTTCTTGGCGACGAGCGTTGACCTCCGGAACAAAATTCTCCTAAGTTGTCTCTTATTCCGTGCTTTGTTGATTTGGTCACCAAACCCTTCAAGATGCCCATGCAAGGACTGAATATCGCAAGTCTTAAGAAGCACCCGTCTGTGAGTCAATTAGTTTAAAAGGGAAGGTTATACTGGATAGAATCTCAATCTATCATTCAATTCAAAGTTGCCTCTCTCAGGTGTTACTGTTGACGTAGATCTAGATCTAGATCTAGATCTAGACCAGTTTAGGGTGCTTTCCAGGTCTAAGATAGTTTGTTTAAAAGAATAACTTTCAAAAAATATTTTGGTCCTAAAAGTTCAAGAAAAGTTACACAGGGTATTGCACTTTAATTTCATTTAGAATTTTCCCAAATGTGTTTCCGCCAGATGAAGCAAATGTGTCGTTTCTCCATCTCCATTCAAACTCCCGTAGGTAGCTGATGAAGTGATTGCGAGATGTGCCATGCATTCGCTTGATCTTCTTCTTTGCATGAGACCAAAACGCTTCAATACTTTGTGTATGGGCCATGAGATCAGTGGGACAAACTCTGACAAATTAAAATGTAGGATCAAACTCCGATAAAAAATAATTTAGGACCCTTAACTCCGATATCGCCTAGTGCTGTACAGTTGTGTCAGTGTCAGTGTCAGTCTTGGTGAAGAATGTAGTTTTGAAAAGTTAAAAATATGTTACCTGTTCAGTCAGTTCAGGCACCTAAAAGTTAAAAGGGTAAGGCCCACGGGGTAGTGTGCCATCTGACTAGACCATTGAGGTTAGTACCAATCTGTTGAATTCAGTCGCATGGCGATCATCTCGTCATCTGGTCTCGCCCAAGCCAAACTAAGATAATTCCATTCTTTTTAATATAGTAGAAGACAACAAGATCAATTACTTATTTGTGCAAACACACATTCTTATTATCAGATCCCATCTCACACACTCTCGAAACAGACCCGCTCACATTTACACCCCTCTACTTCTAGCGATGGACTTGTCCTTGTAGCATCATTCCATTTTACAGTAGTTCTTGCTATGCGTTTCCCCGGCGACCTATGCTTGCCTCGAATGAGGGGGGGGTCGTTCAGGGGAGCTCATATAAATATAAATGTGTCAGGTTATGGAGCAGGGTAAGGGATGATTGATAGACTTTTTTTTCCATTTACTCACATGAATTATCTATTATAACAATTTGTGTAATTCTTGTCACTTTAAATAGATTGCACGTGATAGGGATCCATGAATATCAAAGGGAGAGAATACAAAAATTTTCTTTTTGTGGGATTTTTTTATCTTTTAACAAAATTTCAACCATTGGTCTGCTCTTTTTCCTTCAAAGTTATTAACCCAAAGCATCTCAGGCTCACCAGCCTAAAATTCACCTAAGCATCCCAGAAAGGGAAAAGTAACTTTAGCACACAAAATTACTGTACTATTCAAACACATTTTAAAACATATTCCACAGCTCAAAATCAATAGAAAAAAAATTCACAAGGAAGAAGAATAAACAACTTTTCAGAAAAAATATATGATATATATATATATCTAATGAATGCTGTGGAACAACTAATACACTGTAAAAAAAAATCTCAAGTTGAAATTTGTGAATTATGGGGAAGATAAGGCCCAGGCCTTGACACTGATTCTTCATCATCTAGTTCTCTAGGATCAACATCAATGTCAGATTCATCGAAATTTGAATCATCTGAGTCATTTTCATCACCATTTTCACCATCTATCGCACTTTTGATCAAAGAATTCAAGAACTGAAACGTCATGATATTTAGTGATAACGAAATTTGCGGTATTTTGTAAAAAAATCTTTGAAAAAAGACTATGCGACGGATTGCAGTTCTGTAAGCAGTTACTTTGACTATAATTTCTCCTCTACTTCCGGAAGGTAATAAAATGACAGGAAATAGCAAGATTTATAAGGTAGAAGGATTTCACTATGATGACGTTCACCCGGTTCCAACCAGCCCCGATCGAGTGTCTTGGGATGCCCAGCCATGTGTTTTCATCGGGCGCATTGGGATGCTTTGGGTTAAGTATATTGCATCACGCATATTACACACTTTTCGGAAAATTTATTGTCTTTTAGACAACGTGAATCAATAAGTATGCACAAACTTATACTGATAAAACGTTTATGAAAAATGCTCATATATAAACAAGACACTTGCACTTCTCGGTAGCAACATGTCTCGATAGTCCAATGCTACAGTCTCAGTCTGATTTACGATAAAGTCTTAGTTTGGTCCCTTGTTATTGTCACATTTGAACTGTTCATGTTCATCAATCAGTGTTCAGTCCTATCCGTTGTCACAATAGTGTCACACGACTCTGATTGACCTATACTTTTATTTTACTTTCTTTCTCTTTATTTCCTCTTATAAAATGTCCCTTGGGTGGTACACCGACTATGAAAGTCCTTCCCATAGTACAGAAGGAGTTCCGCAGCTGGGCACTCCTGAGGTTAAAAGTTGGGGGGAAAAGAAAATGAAAGGGTTGCAGTGCGGAGCAGTCCTTTGGGACTGTATAAGATGGGTTTTGGTCATTTCCACCAATTTGACAAAGATAAGAAACTCAAGACAGCGGACTGTTTATGTGAGCATGAGCAGTTCAAATGTCTATGTCATGACAATGCTCAAAGTGTGACATATCGCCTTTAGGACATATGAGATGATAGATCCCTTCCATTTCTCTTTAGCCTCTCTTCTTTTTTTCTTTTTTTACAAATGTGTTACTTTACGTCTAGATCTAGACATGACATATTGACATCAAGTATGATGGAAGCCAGGTATGCAAAGGGAGGTAACACACCAAGTTGTGAAAGTTTTGTTTTTCTTTTCTTTTTACAGGGTTGCAAAGTGGGGAGGGGTCTCATTGTGAATTGTTTATTTTTGATTTTGTTTCAGTAATATTAATAACAGTCTTTACATACTACCATAACTGACACATATTGTTTTTAGATTTTTACAAAGAATTCCAGAAACAACAACGCAAATACTGTAGTTAACATTACAAGATCATGGTTTCTATATTATTTATTGTAGTACAATTCTTATTGTTCTCAACTCATTCTTTCTGTGAATTTTTTTAAATTGAACTTATTTCTTGTTGCAGTTAGAATATTTAATAGTCACTTTTGATAGCTTGATTTGATTGATTTTACCCTTTAAAACTTATATTCACAACTAAGGAGGTCTTGTGGTTTTTGGTAGGATTATCACTGTTGCCTGGACTGTCCTATAAACAGCCAAGGGATCTTTAACATACGCAGTGTGCTGTGATCTGCACAGAGGACCTCCTTTTTGTCGTTAATCTCTGATGGAACTAGGTATTGATGCACCTACCTGACCAAAAAGAGAAGGTTTTACCGAAAAACTCAAACATTGCTCAACCTGTCAGGGCATGAACCCACAACCTTCTGGTTGAGAGAAAGACCCCTTTTCTCTGGACCACCAGGTCTCCTCAGTTTTGATAGCACTAAAAAGGTAAATTAAAGGACATAAAATTATGAATTATGCATACACATATGTTGTAGTTGTAAAGAGTTTATAAAATTTGTAAAGTATTTTTTGTTTGTTTTGGGGAGGGGGAAAATAGGCATTTTTTTATTTGCCGTTTTTACTATGTTAATATTTTCAATGATGTAAATATTTCATCTTTTTCAGCTCATCCCATTGTTCATATGTGTGGGAGGAGGAATGGCCTGGGCAGCCTATTACATTGGTCGCCTTGCTATCAGGAGTCCTGATGTTGGGTAAGTTATTTATTTAGTTTTATCCTCTTTATTGCCCTATTTGGGTCAGTTTTTTGAGTTTGTCGTTGACTCTATAACTGGGTGTAGAAAACAAACAGTTCATGTTAAACTTTAATTGGGAGAGTGAGTGCCCAGTCAATTAAAAACGTCAGGTAAGTTTGTGCAACTTCCAACATCAAGGAAAGAGCCATGGCCAGAGTCCCAAGGACTGCTCAAAGTCAATTCTTATTGACACACCAGTGATCCAATGGGACAAAGGCTTTGCGGTACAGTGGGTGGAGTTATCAAGAGAAGAAGACTGGTCATCTTGTATTGCAGAACATTGGATAGGTATACATAAAGGGTGGTTGGTTACAATGCATGGCAAAATGTTGACAGGCATACATTAGCCCTATAGGCGATGGGATTATGTGTAGAATATAAATAAAAGAACTTTTAATCAATTACAGGTACGTCTGATAATTTGGAGGAGATTATACCTGCAGATGCCGTTCAAACCAGGCACATAAGAGAAAACTTGGTTTTGAAACCGGCAATTTATATTTGCGGTTATTTATGAGAACCAGACATAATGGCAGCGGCCATTCACAGCCCAACTACTGTACAAAATTTTCTTGACCTCATACCTGTATCAAAGAGATCTCAGTTGACTTTCAAGTGTTTTGGATCATCTTGCTGAACGGATTCAATTTTGTTTGTAACAAAACTACAGACTTTATTTATGTTTTCTTTTTGCATTTAAAAAAAATATTAGTATTGATATTATCCTGAACCCAGGATTGACAAATTAATTCACACTGTGATTTTCCTTAAAATTAATCAACAAAAAAGGAGAATCTTAATTACACTTCATCCATCACCAGGTCCTGATTTCTCACATTTTTCAAAGACAACAATAATGTAATATACTGTTATTTTTGTTTTATTGCAGATGGGTTGAAAAGAAGGAAGGCATTGCAAACACCAGGTGGCCTACCAATAGACAGTACAAGGTACGTGACATTTAGGGCAAGGATGGGGGGAGGGAGTTTGTGTGCTGGAAAAGGTGTGTCCGGATGCCCCAACCTGGCAAAACAGTATCCAATCAGATGTCCCATATCACCGATATACTGCTCCGAATATTCTTAAATTTTTGTTTCTTTAATATAACTTTGGTAAATTTATGGAAAGTGACCAGTCCTAATTAATACATGGGATGTTTATTATAAGTAGATCTAGTTGCCAGTTGAAGTATTTTATATCTTCAGAGTGAAGAGAGAGTGAGTGTGAGATTGAAGTGTGTTACTATATTATCCTGTATTACAAATGGTTCAGAGAGAGGAGAAGTATGTACCAGTATTACATCGCTGTTCTATATTGTCGTTCATACTCATAGAGACAGTATGTTGAAGTATGTTACATTGTGCCGTTATCATATATCACCGTTAGTTGAGATAGAGAGAGTTGAAGTATGGCGTTCATGGGGAACAGGCTTGGGATAGAGGCAGCTGCCTGTCTTATGTAATAAAAAAAAAAACTGTTTCATGAGCAAAACTTAGACTGAGCGAATCTCAGGAACGACAATGATTTCAAACGTCAAATTGCACATGGGGTCAGAGAATCGACGTGGAATCAACAATGGCCTATTTAGAATTATGGCAACAGACTGTTATACCTTTACTCCTGACATTTGAGTCTTGAATTATTTATACGAATGAAGGCAGCCATGAAGACTTCGAAGCTTTGCTGCTACCAAACTAACCGTAGTAAATAAATGAAAGGAAGTCAAAGTAATTATACCAGTTTAAGTCATTTAGCGCCAAATGCCTATACCAAATAATATGTGACGATTTGGTGATTGGATTTTTGCAGCCCTAATCCTTTCAAATTCATCATTCTATAACCTTATAAATGCATTTAGTGGTTTAAAGACGTGCTGTTACGAAGAGACATTAAATCCTTGAGACACCCTTTTGGCCATTTTCTTCAAAGAATTTTGGCCGTACATTTAGTAAAATACTGTCATCTAATAGATCTGTAAGTAAACCACGACCAATGTGATTCAAACGTTCACAGTCTTAGCTAGCCCATGTTTGTGTAAATTACTAGCCTATTGTAATTGTATTCTTATGGGTAAAAAGCGAAAGCAAAGCATTAGCTACCATACTGGAAATGCCAAGCGAAAATGAAAAGATGCAGTCAAATTCCCGTACCGGTAACAATGTTGACAATGACGTAGATCTAGAATCAAGGCCAGATCTAGCTCTAGATAATGATAACAACACAGATCTAGAAGCAAGAGCAAAGCGAAAACGTGACGTTCTGTCAACCGCGTTACAATGTTGACAATGATGTAGATCTAGATCAGATCTAGATAATAATACAGAAGCAAGAGCAGATTTTCTACATCTAGACCAATACCCGGTCCAATCCCTGCATGAGGTAGACTTCGAAATACATTGTTATAGGAATGAGGTTTTGATTCAAGCCCAAATAAATCTAGATCTAGACACAGTTCCTTAAGACCTGCGTATAGATCAAGAGAATGCTATAGATCTAGAGTATTTCCTAATGTACAGAGACACCAGCTGTCCGCCATGAAGTAGTTTGCAACTTCTGTCAAGCAAAGCTGTTTAGAGAAGAAACTAAAAGTCTCTGCCAAAATGTTGTTTTTCCTAATGGATACGATGGTTGGAGAATACATAACTTTCAATGGGGAAACTGTTTTCACACATCTATTTCTGACTATTCATAGATTTAAATTCAAACAGATCTCTAGCATTGTTTGTCCGTTTTGTAAATGGGTTGCTGCACTAGTTTTCTAAAAAAAAAAAAAGACTGCATGCTTTTTACTTAAATTTGAAGTGTTTCAACAATCAGCAACTTACATACTACACATTATATAACATATACATATCAGACTCATTAACGTGCAACAATATTGAGTTATTTGCTACTGCATACATATAACACCATATTTGTGTTATGTGACAAATGAAGATTATTTGTGTAATATAATACTGAAAACAATATAAATAAATCTTCTTCTTTTTTTTTAAGGATAGGTTTTAGAAATGTTTGTGAATGTTTTACTTGACAAAAAAGAGGTCGTAGTAGATGGTAGAGAAAATTGGCGTTTATATATAAATCTAAAAGTAAAAGTCATGTTAACTGAATCGGTGGAAGAAGAGAAGTTATGATTTAATAATAATAAAGTAAACATTTATATTGCGTCATACGCCTCTCCCGAATGGAGGGCTCAAGGCGCATTACAATTTCAGTACTAAGAACCCGGGCGGCTGATGGGTGCTGCTGGTAGGTCCTACTCTTTTCTCTTCACCCTTCCACTTGTCTTTCCTCTTGCTGTTTCCTTTGATATCACTGAATATGATGGACGGAGTAATTTTTAATTAAACCAAAAGGTGCTAAGACGCTTGAAGAAATAAAAAGTTTTGATTTTGATTTAAAGAAAGCTGCTCGCTAGCCTTTTTAAATACCTGATTGTGAGAATTCTCATGGCTGGTCCCGGTGGAGTGGTGAAGTGTAGGGCATATACTCGTATCACTCGTCATTGAGGTGTTCAATCAATTCTAATTGACAATACATTGTTGACTGTTGTTCCTAGTCCAAATCCTATACTTGAAATGACTGTATATTCCACTGATCTCTTTCTGTTCCTTGCACTGACATTGGATGGACTTTGTTTAATCTAAACTGCCTTTTCTTTCCTTTCAGTTTTACTCACCCATCCGGGATTACAGTAAGCTTGCAGACCCAGAGGAGAAACCAAAACTTTGAGTCAACATTTGAACTTTGTCGCCAGAAATATAACTTCTGTGTGTGGGTTTTGTTTTGTTTCTTGTTGTCTTTCAGTAGATTTTTCTGACGGTCTTGACTGACAATGACAAAGACAATAGTGTAAAATTGTATTGAATATTTAACGTACAAAAAGCTGCGACTGCCTGTTTAACTCCAGTGTAGAGAATGAAATGCAAGTGGCCTGTGAATGAAGGGAAAATGTACTGGTGATCCAACGGCTCCACTCCCTCCTTTTCAGTGTTAACATCAGCGAAGGGATTGGCCCCTGCTGTGGCTAACTAACACAAAAAGTGTTGTTTTTTTTAATAAAAAAAAATGTGACCCTTTACATCTTTCTCAGAGAGTTTTAAACTTATGTAAAGGATACAATTGATGTCAGGGATTGGTTTTTTCTTTTTTGGAAGAATTTTACTTCTTTCTTGTAGATCTTTGAATTTACCTTGCTTTTGACCTTCTATTCTACCCCCTATTAGAAAACCAATGAAACTCAATACATTTTCAATGATTTAGTGTAACGATGATAGTAATGATTGATTAGCCTTTGATTTAATATTTAAGAGATGAGCTGTCATCTGCAAGCCAAGACTACCTCTCTCTCTCTCTCCCTCTTTGATATTTTTTGGGGGTTTTGTTATTGTGATGGTTTCTATTTTACTGCGCTTTAACTTTAACTTATTAATATGACAGGTCTGATCTTTTATGTAGAAAATCCTCCTTTTTTTCTTCATTTTATGAGTGGCATTGGAATAAAGAATTTAGTACCCGTGACTATTTCGTACTTTACATTTTCTTTCTGTTTCAATGTATACAGTATACTGTTTTACTACTGATGATGAACATTATTAATATATGTCACTGTCATTGTGATATGTAAGATTGGTAAAGTAACCGGTACATCAAGACTAGAGAAGGGTTATGGTAGAAGAACGTCTCAGTCTGGCCTCCACTCAGGTTGATTCCTTTTCAGGTAGGAGTTTTCATGGCAAAGGGGTTGCTGGCATGTTCTCATATGGCTCTATTCAGACATGGTGAAAGCAAAGGCACCATAAAAAGCAATGGAAAAATAACACATAATGCTGTATCATGCCATATGTCTAGAGAATTCTATACTTATCTCCTGATTACTGATTATTGTATGCACAGCACTGAGTATTGAGACTTAAGAAGTTTTACATTAAATTTGCCTGCACCTGAGCCTCCACCAGATCTAGATCACACTATAACTATCACATGCCTCACTGTCTGCTTTATCTTCACTAGAAACACTTTCTTTAAGTCATTATCTGGATACAATGTACTTCTGTTGAAAATCTACCTTATGTTCATTTCAAACTGAAAATACCTCAATTTTCAAGAACTTTGAGCGTGGGCGGTAATGTTCCCTCTAAGCTGTGTATGTGTGTTGAGAAAAAGTACGCTCAGTTGATAAATGTCTACACACACAAAAAAACAATTTTCTCGTCTTAATGTTCATTCTCATGCACACAATTTGAATGTTTTTTCGTCAAACTTTGCACAACACCGAAAAATTTGGGCACACAGACTAGAAAAAATTAGAGGGAACATATTGATAGGTCCTACATCTTTCCTTTCACCTATCCTTCATCTTGCTGTTTCCTCTGTCTTAATTTACCCTGAGTTTTTTTTTTTTTTAAAGTTCCTTCAATGTCATTACGGCCCATAGAGCTGGAGCTTATTCCCGGTTTCTATAGTGGACATGAAACAGGTGATCACAATAACCTCCTGGACATGACGCTAGTCTGACACTGACACATGTTTTTACTCCCAAGCTCTTGCTTGTACCCATTTGCACATGGGTTGAGTGGGAAAAATACGAGTTGAATGTCTTTCCCAAGGAATACACCATCGGATTTCATGGTCCCTAGTTTGGCAGCCTAGCCATCTGTCACGAAATTCTTCCTGAGATGACCACAAATTGTGGAGAAGGTGAATTCAAGGAAACAAATCAAAATTTTGAGCAGCTGTCACTGTCTGCAAGCATGGGAACGGTCACGTACCAACCAGCTTAAAGTCGAGGGTTCTCAAATCAATGGTTTCTTCATGAAAATTGTTGTCTAAAAACTAAAAGTAAATGCCTTTGGTAAGTCAATTATTTCTATACCGGTACTAAGAATGAAACTGATGCTAGGTCATGATGTTATTAAGCTTTAAGCTTGGTTGGCTTAAAATAGACTGGAACTGGAACACAATTTCACTGTTAGTATTAGCAACCCCATCATATTTCAAATTCTATGCTCCTTGTATAGGAATAGGAGCAAAAACCTATGCTCTGTGTATGTCAGTGAATGTCACGCTTGGTGCCACAGGGCTATGGGGAGCCTTTCTTCTTTTTGTAGATCATTAGATAAGAGTAAGACTAAGTAAGAGATGCAGATTGCATCATGACATTGACACGGTGTCCTAATCATATTTACTCAATAAACTGACATGTCATGTGTGTTCTTTGAAATCAGCCATAATGGCATTTACTCTTATTATTTCTGATGAGAAATAACAAAGCACAACAAAACTTTTAACACTTTTGGCATTGAGCATTGACACCAAAATGCCATTCTGGATTTAGTAATTACGAACAATTTCCTTTTGGCCACTTCACATATAAAAATAAAAAGGCCAAAGCATAACGATGATGTGAAGTGGAATTGGTTTCCCTAAGTGAAGTGAGGTAAAAACTACAAAGAACTACAGTGCAGCACAATGGTCTTAAACTTAAACTCCTGGGCGGGTCAATGAGTTTAAGATGGTTGCCGTTAATTCAAGATTTCCATATCAACCATTTTTCATAAATGTAGGAACTACAAAACTGATTGTCACCCAAACCATCCCCGTGTCAGTTTTGTTAGGCATAGATCTAGAGGTCATTCACTAAGTAAGTGCCTGTCTGTTCAATCAGATGGCCCAAGTCGAAATTGAAGCGATGCATTAAAACCAAACTCGAAGTGATGCCATGTACGATGAAACAGGCTATGAATTATGAACAATAGTGAGATTAGTGAACGCACATATATCATCAGCACCACATCAAGGCAGTGTTTAAATGATACATAATTGCATTGAACAGTAAACTGGCTTTTTTTTTTCCTGAGGATGGGTATTTCACAAGGAAAAGTAACAAAGTGCATAGCGTGAACACCCCCTCCCCAAGTCACACATCTTTTCCATATATCCATATTACCGCTAAAGAATACTGATGAGGGTTACTTGGCTATTCTCATGACCCTGCGTAAAATTCTAAAATTTATTTAAGCATATTATTAGATGTTTTGTTTACATTTCATGGGAGCCAGTGGCAATCTATTTGCTTGTGTAGCACACCTGCCTGTGGCAATCTATTTGCTTGTGTAGCACACCTGCCTGTGGCAATCTATTTGCTTGTGTAGCACACCTGCCTGTGGCAATCTATTTTGGTTTGTCATGATGGTGATAATAACATGGAAGTTTTAGCACGTTTCCCAATTTCCAAAACACACATGTTTTGCAATAGCAAACAACATACATGTACATGCATTTAAACTATCAACCCTAAAGCATGCTAAATGCAAGCTTTTAAAAAGTCCATGAATCATACATGCATTTCTGTCTAGTGATGACTTCTGTGCATCTGCATTGCTCCTATAGAATTATAATAATGCAAATTTTGTGTCTTCACCACATGTTTGGATTGTGCTGATGGGAATAGGTGTAGTAAAAGTAACTTAATGTGTTTCTTCATCCACAAACAAAATAAAAGACAGGATTTGAACAAGCCATGAGAGATTTGTTTTAAAATATCTTTATTTTTTATCGGTCATGATACAATGTAATGAACATTGAAGTCATCTGGGACGGATACAAGAATATTTTTAAGGACCTTGTTATTCAAACTGAATGGTACAAAGGAGCCACAGTGGAGTGAAGTCAAACGTAATGGTAACTATTGCTGATACTATATTGGCAATGAAGAAAGTAAAAAAGTATATGACAAATGCAGTGGTTTAAAAACAAATACAAATGTCAATCCACAAACAAACAAAAACTCGCTAAGGACCATTATAGAATTATATTACAGTATTTGAATACACATTTTTGGACTTTATGAATAATATTAATAATAATAATAATAACCCTTTATTTTATTATTTTATTTTCATCGGCGACGTGATGAAAAATAAAAACTTTTAACTTTCAATAATAGTATTATTATAAATAGTAAGTAATGAAAGAGGTATACAACTACTATTAATATCATAATAAATTGCATACAATTTAATAAATATACCTGGCCACAAAACCCCCAGAGCAGATCTAAAGACTAAATAGGAAACAAGATAACATTGCAAGGTCTACACAGTCGTACTAAATCCTTGAGTTGAGTTTTCTCTCTACTTAGCCAAGAGCTTGATGGCTCTCACAGCTGGCAACAATTCATCCATCCTGTCAACTCCTTAGAAAAAGAAAAATTAAAATAATTTCAGTCATTTTGTTAGCTGCTTTTCTAATAACTGCTGGTAGTAAGTAATATTCAGTGAATGACTTAGTTTTATGAAGGAGAAGAATCACATCTTAGCGACAACAAAATTAACTGATTTTCGTTGTTAAAACCTAGAAATTTATCTCTCACCTCTCATAAATGTCAACCTTTTCTCTTATGTGCAAACTTACCCAAAATCTCAAACAATTTGTTCATAAGGCCATGAAAAGCCGGGAAGAATCTGTTGTGTTCATCCAGCCTGCGAATAATGCTGCAAAATATACACAACATTTTATTATGACCCACTGATAGTTTTTATTTGATTTTGATCTGCAAAATGAAAAAAACAAACCGAAGAATTCAAAAGTCTTAAAAGGAAAAATGGACATCAATAATTTGGTGTCAAACTTTTTTTACAATATGTAGTATGCCATGTGGACCATCGTTTAATTACGCCAAATGGCAAGTGTTATTGTAGTACAATTTGTAGTAATGAAAAAGATGACCTGATGCAGTCTAGAGAGGCAACATTTTCTGTAGTTCATTCTAATCTAACAATCACACATTCACCAAATGTTGATTGATGTCTTCTAAAACTATTCCTCGGCGCCAGTCGCTATCCACGCAAATGAAAAACGATTAAAGAGGTTTATTGTCCAAAATAGGTACATCGTTTCGTCAGTTATTACATTATAGTCATAGTACATGTATACAACAAGATAGATTAATAACATAAACAATGCTCATGAGTAATAAAACGATAACAACAGTGGAAATCTAAACATGAAATGGAATACAGACGTGGAAAGAAGGGCAGATTTAAACATGCTATGTAAATAACATTATAATATAATTAATACTAAAACGATCGCTAGATAACATGGATAAACCTACCCATTGAGATCATCTGTCTGCATCAACTTCTTCAACTGCTTCGCTGTGGTTGAGTCGTGCGAGTGACACAACTTGCCTACGACATCCACCAACAGTGATGAGTTGGCATTTTCAGCTACACGGAAAGAAATATAAAGATGATTTCAATTCTTCCTGCATACTTCATATCTTATATTATATTTTCAAACTCAAATTATTTTGTTTTCTATATTTTGAAAGAATAGAGAGGCTTGGTTTGATTAGATTGGAATTTTCCCTGTTCATCATATGCAGTGATCTCAGGTGAATAAAAAACAAAAACAGCCATGATACACAAATATACCTAACAGTGTGTTTCTATTAATTCTTATTTACACTATTACAGACCTGAAAATAATGCTCATACAGAAAGAGGAAACATAAAACACCATACCAAAGCAATGTTTTAAATTTAAATGTGCCTTGGTTTACAATCACAAATTCAAATCTCAGATGTATACACTAACCTCGATACAATTATGTGACTCAGCTTTCTTCAAAAACATCAAAATTTGATTTCACCTAAGCACATTTCAAAATTTAATTTAAGTTTATTTTTTTCTTTTCTGTCCTTTTCTGATTGTTTGCAATACAAAATTTCTTTTGACTAACTGCCTTCTTTCATTAATATGTTAATAATCAAGAAGTAAACAAATGAAACATTTAAGTTTCAAACTAAACTTGACAAGAAAGAAACTAAGTACTTTGCTATATGTATACATATATACATCATTATCAAGGTCTAGACTGATGTCTACTTACGCAAGCCAAGCAGATTTTTTAAAGTATGCTGCACATTTTGAGTTTCCCAAGAGCCTTGTAAATTTCATTCATCCTTGGATAAACGCCAGAAACTTTCTTGACGTCAAACAGGGTCTGAAAATGGCTGACAATGCTTTCCAGTGTTGACCTTGAAACGTCTTCCATCATCATCTGAAAGAATATAATTTTGGTCCAAAATAAAGACGTCTATTTGTTAGTATGAACAAAATTGTTGTATCCCCAGATTGGATGAAAAGTGGATACTGGTAATCAGCATAATGATGACAGCAGAATCCTATCGTCTGAGAAAATATCTAAACATTAAAGTCCATGACAACAATGACATATACAACATAAATTTGTCCTTAAAATGATCAAACACATGCTTGCTTTTGAGTCTTCATAAATATCGGAGGTCTTGAATCAATAGAAAAGCTCATTTTACACACATGATCTGAACAAAAATTTCTGTTTTTCTTCCAAAAAGCCTAGAATAGTGTTTGCAGCTATATTCAATGATTTATGATGTTTTTTTACTTCTAAAACATTGCGTCAGGTGAACTGATTAGTTGAGACAGTTTCACTGACGATATCTCTGTATCAAATTATTGCATGTCCCGCACATTGAAAGCCATTACATGTACCACTTTTGGCACACCGACCATGCTGTACTAGTGTAACTCTATGAAAATTAAGAGCTTAAGAATCGACCAACTTTGACAGCGTTCTTCTCAAAACTTCAAATTTGGAGATATTTACAATTTTGAAACAAATTATCACTTACTTAATCTGATGATCGAAGGAGCATTGAAATTATTTCAAATCTTCTTAGCTGAAATCAATTTTGAAAATTTTGTTTTATTTAAAACTTTCTAATTCTAATATTACTACTAACCACATTTTTCACTCCTTCAAGAGAAAGAGAATGGAAAAAAGAGGGACAAAAAGAAACAACCTGAAATCATAATGAAAAAATGACAAAACTACATATTTTGCACAATTTAAGATAATATTAACACTGTTACTTACATCAAATTTACATCACTGTTTAGGTATGAATTACAATTTTTTTAAAATAACAGATATAAAATATCAACAATTCTAACATAAAACAAGGCTTTGTCCTGTTTCAGATAATCATTGATATGCCAAAGCCATAACTTAAATAGGTGCATACTAATTAATACCAATGTTTTCTACTTTTTTTTTCTTTTTTTGCATCTATATTATTTAACATCTGATAGGTGAATTACAATCCAATTCATCCAAGTCAAGGTGCACAAACTCACCTGCCCCCTCTCATTCTTGTCAGCATGGATAACCCTCTCCAGCGTTTCAACCATGTCGGACACAGTATGGTCTCCCTCCATCCTGGCTCTCACCCACGGCACACACTTGTCCATCAGCTGGTTCACTACGTGCTGGAGGTCAGTTAGACTGCCGACATCTTTACGCCAATTGTCAACAACCTTTGTTAGTAGAGAATACATGATTCTTTATAATGGACAGATATTAAAGTCAACACTTTGGGACTGGCAAAAAGTGCTGACTTTAAGCTAGGTTGGCATTAATCTTATCCACGGGATATATTATAATCCATAAAAATAAACTGGACGGATGAGAAGAGATGACTTTAAGCACAAATTGACAGTGAATATAACTACTAGTCAATATTAGGTTCTTCTTCTTCCAAAAGAAGCCAAAACTTCATTTTTCAGAAACTTGTATGGCTTGTTGTATATGGTTAGATCTATGTATTTCTAACGTTGTCCAAAATGTTTTTGAAGTGATTGAGATTTTGACACTCTTTGGCTGTCTCTGGCAAACTGTTCCCCAGTCTAATTGTTGACGGGAAAAATGAGTATGCGTCTGTTTTAGATGGTGGTATACTGGTATAGTGAAAATGTTGGAGGATTTTCTCGTTTTTATATTTCTTTTTGATCACCAAGGACTTGTTTCCAATTTGATTTTATCACGGCTTAAAAAATACAACATTTATGATTGTCAGGACATGTTGTGACAACCAGCGTAAGGATTAAGATGGGAGAGAGTTCAGCCTGTCGGTTAAATATCTGATAAAGCCATGCCGTGACAACTTTTCGCCAAATAAGAATAAATAACATTGAAGTCCACTTACGTCTAAAAAGTGTCGCATATTTGCATCACACAATGATGTCGTCCCATCACGCTCATTGTGGGGATAAACGCGGTTGCGATAATTCATCTCATCAACGTTTTGAACAATCTCAGCCAACTCGGCACAGTACTGTACAACAAGAATGATAAAACACACAAATTTTAAAATGTCAGCAAACACTTGTAGTCATGATGATAAAAAATGGGGCAAGTTTAACACTTTGGTTGCCACACCTTTGATATAAAGAAAGCTAAGTAGGACGACAGTGCAAATTTCCTGCTTAAAATACAAAATATCTAACAAAGAAAGACAGTAAAAACTCTCAATTGAAAAAAAAGTGAGCTTTTTACAAATTTAATAATTTAATGAAGCCAATTTAAAATAGTGTTTTTACAAAGTGATTATTACTCCTGTAATTGTAATCCAAGATGAATCAGTACAGTGATATAGATTATAGATTTGATTCATTGCTTACAACCCTTCTTTCTTTTTTTAAAGCTCTATGGTGATTTAATTAATACTTTTATGAAGAAAATTTAACCAATGTGGAAAAAAAAACCCCAGCAATTTCTATTTCAATACTTATCCTAACGCAAAGACTTTTGTGTTTTACCTGCTGAAATCTGTCCCCATTATTTCCGTCTTCTTTGATTTCCTGGACGATGCTCGTTAAACAATCCAAGTTATCCGTCTGCAGCTCAGTACAAAGTTCCTATTGAAAAGACATTAGAAAGCAAAAGCTACAAAATTTCAAGTCAAAACTAGAAACAGACAATTGAAAACAAAAGCTACAAAATTTCAAGTCAAGCCTAAAACAGAAAATTGAAACAGACAATTCAAAACAAGAAACAGACAATTGAAAACAAAAGCTACAAAATTTCATGTCAAAACTAGAAACAGACAATTGAAAGCAAGAGCTACAAAATTTCAAGTCAAAACTAGAAACAGATAGTTGGAACAAAAGCTACAAAATTTCAAGTCAAAACTAGAAACAGACACTTGAAAACAAAAGCAACAAAATTTCTGGTCAAAACTAGAAACAAACAATTGAAAGTAAAAGCTACAAAATTTCAAGTCAAAACTAGAAACAGAAAATTGAAAACAAAAGCTACAAAATCAGACAATTGAAAGCAAGAGCTACAAAATTTCATGTCAAAACTAGAAACAGACAATTGAAAGCAAGAGCTACAAAATTTCAAATCAAAACTAAAAACAGACAATTGAAAACAAAAGCTACAAAATTTCAAGTCAAAACTAGAAACATACAATTGAAAGCAAGAGCTACAAAATTTCAAGTCAAAACTAGAAACAGACAATTGAAACAAAAGCTACAAAATTTCAAGTCAAAACTAGAAACAGACAATTGAAAGCAAAGGCTACAAAATTTCAAGTCAAAACTAGAAACAGAAAATTGAAAACAAAAACAAAATCAGACAATTGAAAGCAAGAGCTACAAAATTTCATGTCAAAACTAGAAACAGACAATTTACAAAATCAGACAATTGAAAGCAAGAGCAACAAAATTTCAAATCAAAACTAAAAACAGACAATTGAAAACAAAGCTACAAAATTTCAAGTCAAAACTAGAAACATACAATTGAAAGCAAGAGCTACAAAATTTCAAGTCAAAACTAGAAACAGACAATTGAAACAAAAGCTACAAAATTTCAAGTCAAAACTAGAAACAGACAATTGAAAGCAAAGGCTACAAAATTTCAAGTCAAAAATAACTAACAGTACAGTAACATCCTACTTCATTTCAATTTTAATTAAAAGAAATAACAAAATTTTAATCTTACCCGAAGATAATAATGGCATTGCTCAAGAGGGAGGTAATCCAAGTCGTCCAGACGTGTGCTGAACTTCTTTCTGTTTTGCAAGGGATCTCTGACTTGCTTTTCCCCGGGAACGCTTACGGGAGAATAAATAGCATTGTGAAATGTCGCATGTCAAAGACAAAGGCTCTTTGTTTGATGATAAATATAAAAAAATGAATACATGATCAGGTTATGACTAAAACTAAAGTAAAAAGTACAGCTACCTCCTTCCACTTCCAGGTAATTGTGATGACTCATAAAGCACAAACTTATTCTAGTTTCTACAGCTTGACGTGTGACACAGGTGGTAATACATCATCTTCTAGACAGGACGCTTATCCGTTGCAGACTTCACTCCCCAGCTGATGACGGTAAGTGGTACTACTGGTACCAATTTTCACGTGGGTTGAATGAGGAAAAGTTTTTAAGTTTCTTTCCCAAGGAACACAAGATCGAACTTAACATTTCTAAGATTGAAACCCAGGCCCTCTGTTCGACCGTGACTTGACTACCAACACCCACCAGATCATTTCAAAGTCCTGATTTATTGTACGTTACAGATTTAGTGCATGATAATATCTGAGTATATAAATCTTTCCTTAGGGTCTTCTCTAACACTACATTGTATTTTGATTTGGGTTTTGACAAAGGTAATAAAGTGCTCTATGCTGCTGTCCTTTCACTTCCAACAGGTATCCGTGAAATCCATGTTTAACGTCTCATTCTAAATCTAACCACAGTGGATACTTTGTTCTTGTTGTTGTTGAGAACATTTTTTTTTTGGCACATTAAGATGAGAATTTTATTTTCTATTGTATTACATAGCTGAAATTAAATTCAAAACATGAAAAACACAACGTGAAAATAATGGAGAGTAAATAAATAATTTATTTATCAGAAATGGTGTCACATGCGTCTTTAATCCCTCAGAAAGACAAAATATGGACGGAAAATAATATGAAGAGACCGTAAACTCACTCAACCAAAGAATTTGGATTCCATTTAGTTGACTCAGCCTAGGTTGTCTTTTTTTACCATTTTAAAGAAAATTCACAGATTAGGAAATGATAAGACCTATTTTGTTAATTTCTTGAAAGTAAAGCTATATTTTCACTCTGCATATTGTAATGTATCATTTCATTCAACATATTTTCCCAGAGCAAAGGGAGAAATTTTCTTCTGTTAGAATGCGCGTTTGGAAGTCATACTAATAAAAAGGGCATTGATTATGAGTGAGTGAGTTAGATTTGGGTATTAGACCTAGAAACTACTTCAAGGAGATTTTGCAACAAAGTTCATTTATGAAAAATAAAAATAAAATAGGCCTACCTGATATTATGAAGACTGAGAATTCTTTCCAATTTCTTCACTCGCTGAGCCAGAACTCTATAATCTCTCATTTCAGGCCTTATAAAAAAAATTGTATGATTTAACAATGATGTTCATTCATATATTGATGATCTGACCAACAAATGAAATACAATAAATTACACAAAGGAAACCAAATCATTACTTTGTGCAAAGATTCGTTTTTAAAAACCATCAACAATTACATTTAAAATTAAGTATATGACATAACAAGAGTCAATGCAGACACTGTTTATAACTATTAAATTACAACTTAAAACAAAATTGAATTACTTTCTCAACATCAATGGATGACCTCGTTTCGTGTGTGTACGGGGCTTCCTCTCACCCAACTGACGAGTCTGCCATTCTTGTTACAAAGGGACTTTCAAAAACTCTACCTGTCCTTAACTACAAGAAAATTAATTTTATTTACTGTTGTTATTTCGCAGAAAGATGTACTTGGAAAATATTTCTACATTTTCCATCACGGAAGTGACGTAGAACATATCTAAAATTGTACAGTTTGTTTTCTGTCTATCATTTACCTATTGAAATTGCAGTGGGAATCATGTTAGTTATTTTGTATCCTTTCGTTCTTTTACCCAAGCGTTTAAAGCGATGTAGCGAAATTGTAGTGTTGCGAAATAGTTATCACAACGAAACTGGTTCAACACGGCTAGTACAGATGGGTGTTTTTAACAACATTGTATTCTTAGGAAAGGTACTTCCCTTTACTTTCCTCACTTGACTCAGGTGTGAATGAGTATCCAGCTATAGGTAGGAAAAAATCTTGTCAGAGTGTTAGTACTAACCCCCTACCAGATTGCTGTACTGTATTATTCCCCGGGAGTTGAGAGGGACTTTAATAAAAAAAGAAATGGCCTGATGAGCCTGCACTTGTGCGGGGATATTGACTACAAATCCATCTTTATCTTGTCATAGGATATACTTATTGCATTGATACTCATTACATAGATATATGAAATTAGTTTCGGGAGCTTTTAATTTGATTTAAAGTGTTAGTGCGTCTTATCTGACGTGTATACGGTTGAGAGAGATTTTCCTCTACAAAGTGGCATTGTGTCCTATACCCAGTGGAATATGGTATATGGGACCCATCGCTAATGCTATATCTCGCCAGAGAAATAAAGGGACTCAAATATACAGGACCAGCCATTAGCACATATGTGTTATGAGTGTCAAACGGGATGCAAATATATGGAACCCGCCAAAAAAGGGATCTCTCTCTTTGCCTCTCAGCTCCCTGGGGAGCACAGGACATCAACAAAGAGCCACCAGTCATCCCTATTCTGCGTCAATATCTGCAACTCTCCCCAGGCTTTCCTCCATCTCACCATCTCCGTCTCGATCTCTCTCCTCCAAGTCATTTTTAGTCACCCTCTAGATCTGTTTCCTTGTGGATTACATGTCAAGTTTTGTCTGGCTATGTTGGATCTTAGTCTTCTCATTATAATATATGGCCAATCCATCTCTTTTTCTCCTTAAATCTCCCAGAAAAGGCTTAAATGATGGCAAAAGTTGGACCAATGATAAAAACCTGCTAAGACTCACCTTGAGTCAGCATTAATCTTCGCAGATTCTTTTTCTTCTTCCAAAGCTCTGAGTTTTCTGTCTCTCTCACGCAGCTGTTTCTCATACGACTAAACAATGTAAAGAAAGAAAATAACAACAAACAAATATAACCTTAGTCATCAAGAATGAATTTGCACCTGAAACAATCATCAATAAGTCATTGCATTGCAATGTGTAAGACATCTAAAAATTGTTTTCTCATCAGCTATGTTTATCAGGTTTTGCAAATAAGAGTGAAAACAAACAGCTTGAAAGATGTGCTTGTGATCATATGTACATGTATTTACGGAAAAAAGTAAGCCCCATTCTCAGAGTTGAGCATAGGGTAATAAGGAGGAAATCTTGATTTTCGTAAGGAGGAAATCTTGATTTTCCTAAGGAGGAAATCTTGATTTTCCTAGGCATGTGGCATAATGTAGTAGTTAATCATTGCACTCCATTATGCCTTAACTTTTGCAGAGTCTGTACAGACTTAGCTACCCATTTCCTGGACTGGGAATCAAACTCAGGCCTCTTGGGTGGTAGTCAGGTGCTCTTTCGACTGAGCTACAGGCCCCCTCTAAAAGGGAGAAGTGAGTGAAAACCAAAACGACAACAACAACAAAAACTCAGCAAACTGCTCCCAAGAAAAGAAAAATGGATTCAAATAAATGAAATAACTACAAAAAATCCAAGCTGGAAAATTGATTCAACACACATAAAATCCATTGAAGATTATGAATGAATTTATTAAAATACAAAGAGAAAAAATGTAACACTTTCTTGTCTTGCTAAGTGCCTACAATATAGCAATATTTACTGTATTACACTTATAAATTCGTATCAATACCTTATCGAAAGTAGACTGTTATGGACTAGGAAATATACTTACCCTTATGAGGGATTTGAAATTACCAGTACCAAGATGAGAGGCAGGTGATTCCTTTTTGTATGATTCAATCCTAGCATCAACACTGGTGGAATTATACAAATAAATAAATAAATTGATTCCTTTTTTTTAAATGTTTCGGGTGAACTGAATTGGGTTTCCATCAAATCTATCTAAAACAATAAGACCTCAACTTAAAAAGCAATGTAAATGCTGACAGTTACAGTTGCATCTGATACATAAAATGAGAAAGTTAGTTAAAATAGAATGAACTTAAAAGGTAAACGAACAAAATTGTAAACAATAGACAATTAATTAAGTAACAAGCCTTTTTTTACTGATGCAAATGCTGTTGACAAATCAATTACATTTAAGGAAATACAAATCTTATTATCTTTTCATTCAAGATGATCACCAGAATAATCTACCTGAACTGAAGCAATATATAAATGCAATCTGTTCAGCAGGTTATAAAGACACTTGTCACAGTTTTTGCTTTGTTTTCCTTCTTTTTTAAAAATAAACAAATTGACATCGTACCCAACAGCCTGCAGCTGTTTCTGAAGAGAGTCAACCTGGTTTTCATAAGAGTCTATAATGTCCAGCAATCTGACAGAAAAAAAATAAATTATAAATTAGATTATCTCATCCTTTTACACTACAACAGCACAGCCTGTATTCCCAAAACTCTTTGGGAACAGAAAATTAGTTCGTGGACTAAGTCTTTCGGGGAATATCGTAGGTGTACAAAGGATCTTGGTTGGGGCTTTGCCATGAATTCAGGGATTGTGTGTTTTCGTCGAAGAATACTGTACTGTAATTGATTTCAGCATCTTAATTTATTTTTAGCTGAGGCTTGAGTAAAGTAAACTTCACAATGAAGATAACAATTCAAGAAAGACAAAGCAAAATTTGCTCATTTTATGTGAACTTCTCAGGCTGGGGATACGGGTAATATAAAAGTAATTAAAAATAACAATAGCAATAATAAAAATGATTAGGCATCTAAACCCACGATGTGCTCAGAGGCATTTTACATCAGATACATAATGAAATAATTTGCATTCATTTTACAAATTATAAAAATTAAAAAAATCATTGCATATATCTTAGACAAAATCAAACCAATTGCACAGACTCCACATGTCTGTCATGAATACAATCATCTGGAATGTGAAGTGTTTCAGTACATTTTTGAGTCTTACTTTTGGTCCATGGAAGAATGAGCCCTGGAAGCTCTCTTTTGGAAGTCCACAAATGCCTGGTTCTGACGTTTGCCTCGTTTATCTTCCTGTTGAGGGTCACAGGGAGAATAAAAAACAAAAACAAACATTTTAAGTTAAAGCCATTTCAAGGTTGCTCATATCTAAAGCTACTTTTCTGCCTCGTTTTTTTGTTTGTTATACTTTTATTAAAGAAAACCAATGTACTTTTGGATTCATAACTGCATTTAAAACTGTCATACATGAAACTGAACCGTTTATACAATGAAAGGAAAGATTGTGTGTTTCTCTCTCCCTATCTCTTTCTAATAAAAAAGTTTCTGTAAATATATTTCAATATAGATTTAAGCCATCTATAATGGTCAACTTTGAAATCATTCTAATAGTTAGTTGACGATTTTACACATAAAACTTCTAAGCATACTGTTTGGAAAAGAATACGATTGAAAATTTAATGTTGACCTGTTTGAATTGTCAACTGTCACATAATAAATGTTTGAAAATAAAAGTAAATGAATAAAAAGAAGATACCATAAAGAAAATCACAAAAAAATTATTTATTTAAACAATCAAATCCAAACCACAAGAAGCAAAACAAAAAAAACACTGCACAATTTCAAGACCTCTTGTCCTAAAATGAGAAGATCTCTTTGCAGTTTTTCTATTTCCTTCTCCTGCATTTCTACTTTTGCTTCCAGTTGCCGGCATTTTACGTTCATGGCAGCTTTGGTGTTTTTCATCCTCTCCCCATCATCTGCATAATGTGACGAAGATCTTGACAACTCTCCTTCAAGCTCCTGAACGAAAAAAAACCCACCCAGGAATAAATTGTTAAAAAACAGGAGACATTGCAAAAAGAAAAGTATAACAAAGAATATACCATATAAATTCTCAATAAGAAGTCCAAAACTAACAAGATGTGTCACGATTATTGATAAGATTTAGTGTGAACCCTGTTAATCGTTGCATGTGTGTCATGTATACCTAGGCCAGTCTGCAAGGTCTAAATGTAGCTTTTCCTTTTTACAATGGCAATCAGACAATCATTCACTGCCAACTTAAAAATGACGGTTGTTCTTAACTCATAGATTACCATAGTCGCACGGGTGTGATCGCGCTACGCTTACACCATAGTACAATTGTCGCACATGTGTGATCATAACGCTGCTGGGCCATAACTGTAGAAAGATCGCGAAAAGCGTCAAACTGTAACACAAAACCTGACCTCTTAGTTGCAGTCAGGTGCAGGCATAAATTACTGGCGCACGGCCGTCTGACAAGGGCTAAAAATTGCACAATTTCTACCCATTCTAATTAAGGCATGAAACCCTTTTTCGGCTTAGTTTTTTCCACTCAAACGCTTAACATCTGCTCCTGTGTTTGTGAAAATCCAGTATTCGTATCATTTGTGGCTTTTGTGTAGTGTACCTTTTTATGGAGTGGGTATATTTTAAAAACTGAGTAGGCTTTATCAGTAATTAGTGTCTTATTATAAAAAAAACGGAAATTTATACAGCCGTCGAACAAAGTTTAATTGCAAGAGCTAAGATTCCTGTATCAGGCTATGTTAAATTCATTTAGGTTTCATCATCAATTCTGGAGTTATGAATTTTTTCGAACCCCACCCACTTTTTTCCAGTATGGAATACAGGTTTATTTATTTGTTCACGGTCCTTCCCATTATCTGACATGACATTCATGTTCGAGTCAACCATTTTTCGACAATAGTATCAACAGGTTACCTTCTTTCTGTTGAATACATGAAGTCAATTACAATTATTTGCATATTTAAAAACTTCAAGAGTACAATGGTATTGGGCAAATTCTATAATATCGATCGATAGCTAGCTAAAAAATGTATCCTGCCCTCTCTCTCTCACACACAAACACACACGCACACATACAATACACCTCCACATGCTTAATATTGCGAATGGATACTCAGCGCGAAAATAATATTAAGCATTTGAGGCAACTTTGATAATACTATTATTGTTGATATAAAACAATGCATATCGCAAATAGGCATACAGTCGTCTCTCTCTCTCTCTCCCTTTGTGTTTCTGTCTCTGTCTCTATGTATCTGTCAAGGTGGCTTATATCGCAGTGCTTGTTAGTTAAACATAGCTAGCTTCATCATTTCAAATGAAACCTCCAATGTGTTTTCATCATCAGGTTTACAAATGTAGTGAGATGAGTTTCTGCCAGTTTGGTAATTATTGCAAGTTCGGTTTTCGAGATTTTGAAGTTTAAATTCATATCGTCCGCAATTAATTTCAATTTTCCTAGACCAACTTAGAACTCTTCTTGCGTAATAATGAACGATGTCTTGGGTATAATTTTTGCGCACAATGGAAAAGTACTCAGCTCACACTTGGTGACCACACACTTATGACATTCAGACTAATAAATATGGTGAAAAAAGAACAATATAATATGATCATTTAATTGGTATTTCCACAACTGCCGACATGTAAGGCTTGCGCTGCCTTCTGACCGGTAGCTGACCTCGGTCAACGTGACCTAGTTGGCGAGCAGAAGAAACTAAGAGGTACAGGTTTTCGACGCCGTGCGCGTTTATACGATTGCAGTATGGAGCATTTTCTAGGCTTATTAGTCTACTTCCGTTTCCTACCAGAACATTTTTCAGACATTGATTTTGCTTTGCTTCCTCTCACTGTTGCTATATTTATTTAAATGTACAGGCATACATTGATTTTACATCATTGTATTAATTTTTTTATCTTAATACTTCCATTGATCACATATAATATAATAATATAAAAAAAAACATACACACAAGCAAATGTCAGCACACAGTATATCAAATAATGTTAATACATGCCCTCTAAAAATCATCACCTTGCTGTTTCTGTCTTCATACTCTCTTAGCAATAATAGGTCTGGCAATAACTTATTCATTTAATTACCAACCAAACTGGGCGTAAAGAGGTTTTCACGAAAGACTAAGTTATCCAAATAAAAAAGGATGACACATTATAACTGATAATCCCCGGAAGTTCATAATTAATAAATATAAAATAAGATTTATGTAGCAAACAAAAAAATTGAAGTAAAAGAAAAGTTAACGTTATCAACATGATTTTTACTTTTATGATAATAACATAAATATAATGAATCCCCAATTCAGGACCTGAAGGCACAAATCTAAATATTTTCATGAAAGGAAATGGAGCTGAGGTGTAAGACGCTACCTGTACTCTAGCCCTGGAGCACTCAAGCATGACTTTGATGTCTTTCGACTTTGCTTTTGCATCATCTGCTTCCTCTGCAGCTTGTTGCAGCTCACATCTGTCACATGAGTAAACAGTTAAGAACTTGTGGTTAAACAAATGCCAATGTCAAAATAAGACAGAGACAAAATTAAGAGTGTAAGCTCAGAACATAGACCTTGAGTGACCAAGCAGTGTGTTTAAAAAGACATACTAGAACCCCCTCATTAATTTTATGTTTCAGACTAAGCCCTAGATTGCAATGTGTAATCAAAGCAATGTCTTTTCTTGTTTGTTCACTGGTTACATTAGACACATGTCCCCCATATGTGGTGATCTCAGATAAATCAAGAGAAAACAGAAAGATGATTGATATGTAAAAGGGCGAAAGTAAAGAAGTTGGACCTACCAGCAGCACCTGCCAACCGCCCACAATCTAGCAATGTCAAAAATGAACAACGCCAAAGGCACTTAAACCTGAAACTACGTCAAGACATGTAGTGGGAGCAGAGGTAACAGGTAAATAAATCATAAATACAGATTTACAAATGACTCGTTTTGTACCTAAACTGGTCATTTGTTTGGAGGATATCTTGCATCATGGTTTCTTTCCGACTCACTTCGGTTATAAGAGATACAAGCGATGTTCGAAGCGTCTGACTGGACTCTGGATCAAGACAAACATATCGACCTGAAATGGATTCATAACATTCACAGTTATTCTATTGATTCGATAAATCTTGATCAGTCACTGTTGGTATTTTTTTCCCATGGACGTAAATATACTTCCAGTCACAAGAGTTCTTTAGCTATTGTAAGAATAGGAAACATAATATTATAAAAATAATAATAATAATATATATAAAAGAAATGTTCATGTCTAAGGTCAGACCATCAGGTTTCAAGTTTCAATTTCATAATACATTAAATGACATTACTATCATTAGTGGCATATAACCAAATGTTTTGTCCAAAAAGGACAATCATAAAATGGAGTTAAAACAGTATATGAAACAGACCACGGTTTTATTCAAAAAAATGTAAAACAACTTACCACTTGACATAGACACCTCTTGAGAAGGAAGGACACGAATGGAAGAAATGCCTTGGCGGCTAAGGGTTCGGTTTAGATTAATCCACTCGTGTATTTCATCCTGTCACAAATGGTAAATCCCAAAATTAAACTTGAGAAAGAAGTAGAAATAGATTGTGCTTGCTATGGTAAACATCTTAAGTCATAAAAGGTAACGATACCTAAATCTCTAATTATGCCTCTATGAAATTAAATCGCTTCAGACCAGTGAGAACAGAGAAAAAGGAAATTTTGCAAATTGAATAACAAAATGAAAAAAATACCTTTGCACCGCTTACTCTTTCTTCTGTTAAACTTTCATCATCATATGCCTTTGAGTCCATATCCGTTTTCTGAAAGATAAACATTTATAATATATGTTAAGATAGAGAGAATTTAAAAACAGAGAAAAAAAGGAAAGAGAGCTCATTTCTCAATAGATAGAAAGATTTCTCGATAGACAGATAGAAAGGGAGAGTAAGAGAGAGAGAGAGAGAGAGAGAGAGAGAGAGAGAGAGAGAGAGAGAGATAGAGAGAGAGAGAGAGAGAGAGAGAGAGAGAGAGAGAGAGAGAGAGAGAGAGAGAGAGAGAGAGAGAGAGAGAGAGAGAGAGAGAGAGAGAGAGAGAGAGAGAGAGAGAGAGAGAGAGAGAGAGAGAGAGAATGTATAATAGTACAATATGTTATAGGAAATAAATGTACTGTCCATGGTGCCCAACAATCAGGACAATTTTTTGGGTGCTAATTCATAAGCCAGACACACTAGGTATTCATTACAAAGGTGTGAAATCGGCCCTTGATTGTCAAATGACCAATGTGGCACAGTGTTGACATGGGACAGCATGTTAAAAGCAGACTCCTGCACTGTCATAGCCCTTCATTATCCGTTTAACCTGTCAATCACCATGAGGAGATTTAACTATCCACCATGCATTCTTCATTGCGTGTCTAACCTTTCTACCGTCCAATAAAGCTTGACTGTGAGTGACACCACCAATGCATGCCCCGTTTGATTTGATCAACTGGTCTGTGGCTACACAAATTGTTAGAAAGAGAGAGACAGACAGATAGACAAACAAATCGATAAATAGACAGAGAGAGAGAGAGAGGATTAGAGAGATACAGAGAGAAAGAGAGAAACCAAAATCGTTAATTCCCAGATAATCGGGAAACCCTGCAAATCGATTGGAGGGCATTGTATTATAAAATTCCTATGTGTTTACAATCCACCAAGATTTCCCGATTGGAGAGGGTCAATTGTATTATAAAATTTATGTGAATATATTATCCTACTTGCTCAACATTTTATAAACAATAACATATTTTTAAATTATATCTTTTTTCTTAATTCTATAATCAAAAGAAATCTTTATTTCTTTTTTTAAATTATAGATATAATATGTCATAGACGCGTGTTTGTTCCTTTATTATATCCTATATGTGTAACATGATTAAATTTGGATTTCTAAAAACAACAAACATATTTCATGTTATATAATATATGCCTATGTGTGGATGCAAGTGTAAATATACGTATAATCTATCTACATAACATAATTATGAGTTGGTCGATTTTTTTGACAGGCCACTAAAAGTAACCATATCTTGTATGTAGACTTTAAATCATCCCCAGATTATTTTGTTTGAAAAAAATGTTCTGCCAAAAGTGACGTTGAATCAATGTAAATCTTATTGTTTCTCATCTTTGTAAGTATCGTTTTCATTCAGCTAGCCTGCCATTTTGAACAGGTTTAATCATTAAATAGCTGGAATAGTGGGTCAACCGTTCACGCCTACCCGCATAATCTCCCTAATAATCATCGAATACTAATCCAATCTAATAATCATACTTAGTTTTATTACTTAAATCCAGATTCTAAATATTTATCGATTCCAGATATGACTTTGTCTGACAAGTAAATTAGCTTTTTAAAGGTTTTTTAAAAACCCAAACGCCACGATAAAACTTTGTTCTGTTTTTATTAGTGGAGTTGCCAACTTTTCAGTTCTCAATAATGGAATTAAAGAATTGTCCATACCTTTTCGAGGGAAATGTGCTGTCTGGATCACTCCACAAGGTGTGTTTTTTAAAACATGATTGTTACATAATATTATAATTTTATTAATTACTTACAAATCCGTTAACTAATAGCTTTCAACCTGTTACATGCTGTCAAACCAAGGCAATTTTCCATCGGGACAATTAGAGTCTTTTTAATTTGAAAGAGAGAGAGAGAGAGAGAGAGAGAGAGAGAGAGAGAGAGAGAGAGAGAGAGAGAGAGAGAGAGAGAGAGAGAGAGAGAGAGAGAGAGAGAGAAGAGAAAGAGAGAGAGAGAGAGAGGGGGGGGGAATTACACATTTTTGGAAGTTGCAAATAATTTATTTCAAGCATTCGGAGGCATTTCATTAAGTGATACAGAATGCAGTATGTTAGCGTCATCATTGTGTTGAGTTTGAAAGAGCTGCCCTAAAGCCATGATAAATAAAGAGCAAAATGCGATTGGTAGCTGCAGTGAATTCGCGTAAGAGTAGCCCCCTACAATGCTTCTTCTACAATCGCGCTTCTTTAAATTACAACACAGTCTCTTTCTAGCATCAGTAACACACCACAAACCCACACTATTTACAGAAGATACCATTTTAGTGTGTAAAAAGGATGGTCAAGACAATTTCACAATTCACTTCAATTCAATAAAAATCCTTTGTTCTCTGCAACAGAAGGGTCTATTCTTCACACCAAGACTAATCCAAGAAGCAAGTATATATAATGTGTTTTAAATAAAAAAAGGTCAGATCTAACAAATTAAGCTATAAATAGATCTTTAGATTTATTCTTTTCTGATACTAGTGATATCAACAACGAACAACAAATTCAGGTTGTGATTTATTTAAAATTATTCACAGGAGTTAAGATTCCCAAACTCATCCTTTAACTTTATGCCCGTGTAAAGGCAAGCTGGAACAGGCTCAATTAAAAATAATAAAAATATTGTCAGTCATCGTGGCCCGAAACCAAATAATGGTATTTAAGACAAAATGCATAGACCTAAAATCCAAGCTTTGGAGATCAGTTAGATGTCTTGTTCCAAGTATGTTTTTAAAAAACGCATGCACGTCTAAAAAGAATCCTTCATATTGTGAAAACGTACTTTCAGTCGGATTCGCTCTGACTCCGCCATATTGTAAACAATGTTTCGAAGCGAAGGGTCAAGTAATTGATCAGTACACTGTGGTAATCATAGACTTGCTACACACAATCTTACCGTGACAGTAGGCCTACATGAAATTCAAAACGGTATGGACAGACATTTTCAACATTATTAAAATCGAATGGATGGCTTCATTTTTCTCAAACGACTTAAAATTTGAATAATATAATCTGTGGTTGTCATATTTTTATTTTTTCTTGCTTTGAGTAACATAGATCTAATCAATAGGCTAATAACAGGGTTCTATATAAACTATACTGAGGCACTTCTATTTATGACGTATAAAAGATCAAATCATAACACACCTACTACGAAATACGAAAGATAAGTAAGCTTTCTTTGACAACTCATTCCCTACGAACATATGTTATGACCGTAAGATTTGTATTTTTCAGTCTCTACATACGTTATTATATATTCATGTTCATTTTTAAACTTTGTTTTGATGTTGTTTTATACAGACAACACATGTACTGTAGATTTAGACATGCAGGTGATTTATTATAAACTACAAAGGCTATCTATCTAGATCGAGCTCAAGACACTTAGTCTTCACACGGGTACTGATATCAGCCAAATCTAGATCTAGATTAGATATGGCAGGTTTCACAAAAATGGGACCCAATGATAACTTGAACTCTTCACTAATGTTTCTCAGTCTAATTGATATAACATTTGGTCCATGTAATCTAGATAAAAAACTAGAAATTTGCTTTAGATATTTAAATCTAAGACCTAGATCAAGATGCTTTAACTATAAAGAACAGCTATCTTTTGATCTAGATGATATTTTAAATCTAGATCTAGATCAAGATGCTAACTATTAAAATATCTATTAGATCTTCCGAAAAAATCTTAACTCTAAATGAATTATGAGCAGGCTTCACAAAATGGTCCATCCCCATATTCCCTATTGTCTCGTTTGTCAAAATGTACATGTTATATTTCTTACAAGTGATTATATACCATGTTAAAGCTTAGAACATGAGGATTACATATATATGACTTACAATGATAGTGACTTTAAGAGATAGCAAAGGACTGTGAGGCGAGTAAATTAGCTTTTAAAAGTCATGTTTTTCAGTCAAGGGGCATCATTGTGAAAATTCTAGGTCCAATGCCAGTGACGTAATGTTACAGGTTCGAACAAGATTTGCCAGCCACGGGTCCCGTATTCTCGAGCAATTATCGATCGATAAAGGTTTTCCTGGGGCGCTCTATGTTTATTTAGTGATGTAACGCTTGGGCATCTGGTTTGGAGAGTTCCCTGACTTTTCCCTAGTTCTCAATAAGATGTGAAGTCTGTGTTTGTGTTTCCCGACACCTCAGGTGTGGAGTCCACGGCCGGTGCCTTACCGTTGATCAGATGACTCAGATGCCCGCGCACGTCCGGATCGTGTGGATGGATGAAAACCGATGACCTAGAATTTTTTTGTCCCATTTTTGTAAAATTCTGTGATTGTCATATATCGCTCATGTTTATACTATCCTTATTACATGTTACGGGTTTATCGTGTGTACCTTAGATTCTGCTGAAACCGGTACGGTAAACTTTACGAATTATATAACGAGTTTCCCACAAAGTCCATGGAGGATGCGCCTTATATACTTACAGGCGAATTATATAACGAGTGAGGATGCGATATTTGCTTTTGCCAATAGAGAGAAAGGGAGGGAGGGAGAGAAAAAGAGATGTGGAAAGAGAGAGAGATGCACCAGCAACAAAACCCTCACCGAAAAGAAAGCGCTTGACGACAATGGTTCTTTTTCCGAACGTAGAGTCACTATTGTTGTAATGGACTTTTCTAAACCTCCCGTATAGCCAATTATCTTGTCTTTATTTATTAGAAAGTAATAAATCATGAAAGCCTGTTGATTGCTGGACTTCTTTACATAAGTTTTCACTCATGATAAGCCAAAGCAGGTTTTGCTAATGCAACCGAATCTAACCTGAACGGTCTCCGAATCTAACCTGATCACAGTCTTCTTTCTGATGGTCGATCATCGTCTACATTTTTGTGCGGACGTCAGCGGTGGCCATTAGGGACATCAAAAGACAAAATATTCCGCAAAGCCAACCGGACAATTCAAAAACAAAATTTTCTTGATATCTCAATAGGCTTACACAAGATGAACTACGAGAAAATAGCTTGACGCGATATAACCGTTATTAGATCCTAGATCGAAAAATTTTTTGTCCGGCCATAAGGTTTTGCAGACTGATAGTAGTCTCATGGTATTCTCACTCTCATTTAGAGTTATTTTGTCTTTTACAGGATATATGACCATAGGAATACGTTTTGTTTCATTTTAGATCATAAAATGGCGCTTCCTACGTATTTTTCAACTTTTTTTTTCAGCTCTTACTGTGTGTTCATTTGTAGACCACAGTTGTTACATAATAACGAAAATCTGAAACCTGCCTCACGGATCACTACAAAAAGATTTTTTTTAAAATTAGAACTCGCAAATTTTCTTTGAACAATTCTCTTTCACATGGAATTAAAGAAAACAGAATAAAAGGTCGTTGACCACACCTACCTTAAGGTGAAAAAGGACTTATTAAAAAGAGGGAAATGTCATCAGTCTCAATTGCTGACGTTCGCACCCAAAAAATATTCACAAAACATACAAATTGAAAGCAAATTTCACAATGTGTTTTTATATCTACGATGTCAAAGCTATACATGGACCAAATGTTAAGAAGATTCATCAATTAAACTTTGAGAAAGATTAAGTGAAGAGTTCAAGTTATCATTAGGTCCCATTTTTGTGAAACCTGCCTTATATACAATAAATAACGAAGCAATTATTTCCAACTGCTCACGGCTGTGCAGGAGCATTAGTTTATTTTCTCGCCGATCGTTATGGTTGACCTCGGTGAGAGGTCAGCGAGAGTTTGCAGCAGGCGCACGCTTAAGCGTGCCGTTACTCTTGGCGTAGGTTGTGTAACATGGCCTTTTTAAAACAACTACAAACACCACAAGAAGGAAGAATACACTTTCATTTGACTAAAAACATAAAGATCAAATTTTATTTGTTTTCCTGACACACTTTTAATCAGATATTTTCTTACATGATAACTATATTATTAGGTACAAATCAGACAAAGTTTGACATATTTAATGACATCATCTTACTTCTTTCATTGCACATTTTGCTTCATTTTCTTTTTTTTTTTTAAAGAATACAATAATAAAGATGACGAATTTACCGTTTTAACTGTAATTACTGTAATCCCCCCACGTCTGGTTTTCTCATAATTAGCATTTCCGTACTGTTATCTCTAATGAACACATTTTGGTGTTGTCGATTGAGAACACTCAGCTTCTCATTGACCTTGGTGTGCGTTTTACTAACTCAATTGTCTTTATAGGCACAGTTGTATCATTCAGTACATGAACATTCCGTGGAAAATATGTTATTTCTGCTTCCTTGAAAAACAATAACGTTATGCAACATATTGCTATGCGATATAGATGACTATTGTCAAACAGTTTGTAAGGAATACCCTCTATTGTGTATCTTTAAATAAGTGATATTTTAGTCACAGTTCACCACATGAAATGTACAGTTGCTGCATAATAAAGCCGTAGTGAGAGATGCTGCTACAGTGTATGTGTTGATAATGTTTTAGTTTTATGATTTCTTCTTCAGTGGCACTAGTGATTGTAATCATTGTGATGTTTGTAAAAGGCTGGTATTCATGACTGTGTGTAATTGTGATGATTCATTTCTTATTGCATTTGCCCTCTTCTCTAGTTTTACAACCGTTGAATGAATAAGCTCCCGCCCTGTTCACCTAATAAACCTAACCCAAGTCTGTGTTGTTCAATAAAAGGAATGCAGTGTCTTTCTAAGATATGATGTTTAGGAAGGATGCTTGTAGGGAACAATTTACGCTACAGTTTCATGTACTTGTCTTTTTTGGTGTGAATGAGAGCTATAGTGTTTTCATCTATTGGCTGTGTGTGTGTGAAATGAGTGAATGAACTTGACTAAATGCTTTATTGAAGTTATTGAATTGACCTCTGATCTGAAATGATTTGTCCAGTACGTTCACGTTGTCTGTACATTCCTATGTTTTTGATACGATTTGTTTCGTGAGCTGTGTATACAAATTGTTTGTAAAATACCGATGGCAGTGATTGCCTATGACACTTCTACTATGGTATGACTGGGGTGTGATTTTGTTTTTCTGTAAGATGTTGTCGAGAGTGTTGCAGATAGGTCCACATCGGGTACCAAGCTCAGCTTTTTCTAGCCTTTCTAATTCATTTGCAACTAATTCATATTTCGTCTTCCATTCTATTTTTTCTTCTTCCTGAGACTGAGACGCCACTATAATGTTACACTGAAAAAAGTTAGATTTAGAAACTAATTTGTTGTGTTTTAACCAATTACCCCCATACGTTTTTTAAAGTTTTTGACATTTTCATTCTTGCAAGCACTATCTCCATATATAAGCCTGTCTATTTCATCAGCTTGTGATGTTTAAGAGTAATTCCAGGAGGCAATGTAGGTATGGTGGTACTACTCTATGCAAAGGAATGTTGAGTATTGGTGAGTGAATGCAGTTGTTGAATGCAGATGCATGCTTCTTTACGCCTAGACCATGTAAGATGTATCTCTGGTTGTCGCTAAGGAACTCTGTTAAAGATCTATGGGGCTCCTCACTGTTCTGCTCAAAAGGTATCTCACTCTTTCATGTGAGACACCAGAGACAAGGATGTACCACAGGCACCAGAAAGGCCATAAGCTTTTGTTAAAAAATCATGATCACCAAAAATGAATAATCTAATCTTTCTACCTTTCTACATCATACCATATAGACTTTCAAGTGGTGTCTTGAGTTCTTAAAAAAATATATCCAAATTTAGTCTGTTATCTTTTGTTCTAGCCATTGCAACCAAAATACTATTGAATTTGGAATTTGATGTGTGGTATTGGCCACTGCTAAGGAGAGTTTTAAACTTCCTTTTCCATGGTCTGCGCTTACCTTGATCCATATCTCATCTACTGGAATATTCCCGTCGTGCCATCTGAGTTTTTTTTCTGCTCATCAAGAATCTTAGAGACAAATTCTGGAAGATTCTTGATATCAGCAAGGGGAGCTTCTGTGAGTGCACCATTTGAGTCTGTAAAAGGCCTGGACTTGATGATTACATCATCTGCAAAAACCTCTTTGCGAACTGCCACTCTGACTTTTCATTGGCAAAGTGAACACGGCCTTCTTTCAAGAATTGTCGGAGCACTCTTTCCTGAGACCATGTTAACCCCACAGTTTCCTTCATGGCCAAAGCGAATCTAGAAGATAACCGCAACCTGCATGAAACACCTGCCTGCTTACATATGTTTTGTTTTGTAGAGGGGCTATTTCTTTTTATTTCATGTGCGTGTTGATTTCGAATTGCTTCGTGTGATGGACCTCCTATATGTTGTCTAACCTTTTTTAATGCCAAGGATCGTTTTCTGCGTGTAGGTGATGCTACAATTACTGACGATTTCCTCTGTTTTGTAACTTTAGTCGGGTAGATGGGTTGGCCTTTTGTCTTACACTGAATAGTGTTGCTTTGTGATTGTGCTAATGTTCTTTTTACTAAGTTTGTGAGTAGAACTTCTTCCTTATATGTGAGTGCCTGTTGTGCGTATGGAAGCTTGACTGAACAGATATTAGTAATAGGAGATGTTGCACAGTCTGTCATCTGTGGCTTTTGTTTGATTGGTGTAGAATGGATAAAATGCTGTGGGAAAACGACGGAATTGTTGATGAAAGTATCTTCAGTGTCTGCATGTGAATTACTGATCTGATCTGTTGATTCTGTTGTATTGCTTTGAGTTAGTGTATCTGTCATCTCTGATGTAAACGAGGCCTCTGCTGATCGTGTTGTGATGCTTGACGTTAGCTCATCTGTCATGTTTGTAGTGACTGTAGGGTATGTTGGCTGTCGACTTGGTGTTGCTGGAGATTCTGATGATGTCTGTTGCTTTCGTTTATTGTGTATCAGGCCTAGACCAAGCTGTGTGTGGTGACGGCAAACAGAACATTCTTGCTTGGTAAGGTCTGCATTAAAATCGCCCAAATGTGTTGGGACATTTGCGTTAAATTTCTGGCTGTTGTCAGAGCACTGCTATTATTTGTCCTCTTTTTTCAAATTGTTTTTCTCTTCTTGCAATTTAAGCACACAAATGAAGAGTGACAACCTTCAATGTCAGTGTCAATGTTTGTATCAAATATAATAAAAGGTCGTCTTTAAAACAAACGCATGAAGATTTAGAATAATACTGTCGTCTTTGCTGGCGTTTTAAAACATATTCACTGACAAGTGATTTATTGCGCGCCGGCTGGCGAACTAAAGGAACGCTCACAGCACTAGCCTGCACAGCCCACGGCTGTGCATAACATAAGTATAAGAATTTTTTTGGGGGGAATAGATCTCTATATCTACTTTCTGTTAATCCCAACTAGATCTAATATTTTGTTGGTCATGGGAGCTCGTTTATATGGGTGAGAGCAGATAGATCTGTGAGTGAGAGTCATTCGTGGTATTATTCTCATTCACTTTCTTGCTTCCCGCAAACTCAAAAGACAAAAGGATTTTTTTTTCTACATTTCTACTACTACTGCAGTAGCCAACAAAACAGGAATGTGAAATAGAAGCTATACTGCCTTAGGGAAGAAGGTAGGACAGAGACAGTTTTGGGCAATGAATTACATGTAATGCTCATTCCCTTTATTACTTTCTCATGCCTTCCTTAATGGGCTGTTCATTTGGAGTGTGTTCTATGGACAGAGAGAACAGAACCAGTTCGCTTCAGATATGTTCCATGGACAGAAAGAACAGAACCCGTTCATTCGGGTACATTTTATGGACAAAGTGAACAGAACCTGTTGACTTCGGGTATGTTCCATGGGCAGAAAGAACAGAACCTATTCATTTTAGGTACGCCCCCGTGGACAGAGATAACAGAATCTGTTCATATGGGGTATTTTCCATGGACAGAAAGAACAGAATCTGTTCATTTGGGGTATGTTCCATGGACAGAAAGAACAGAACCTGTTCATTTGGGGTATTTTCCATGGACAGAAAGAACAAAATCTGTTCATTTGGGTTACGTCCCATGGACAGAAAGAACAGAATCTGTTCATTTGGGTATGTCCCATGGACAGAAAGAACAAAATCTGTTCATTTTGGGTTACGTTCCATGGACAGAAAGAACAAAATCTGTTCATTTGGGTTACATCCTGTTCATGGACAGAAAGAACAAAATCTGTTCATTTGGGTTACATCCCATGGACAGAAAGAACAGAACTTGTTCATTTGGGTTACATCCCATGGAAAGAAGTTCAGAACTTGTTCATTTGGGTTACATCCCATGGAAAGAAAGAACAGAACTTGTTCATTTGGGTTACATCCCATGGACAGAAAGAACAGAACTTGTTCATTTGGGTTACATCCCATGGAAAGAAAGAACAGAACTTGTTCATTTGGGTTACATCCCATGGACAGAAAGGACATGACTTGTTCATTTGGTGTTACATTCAATGGACAGAAAGAACAGAACTTGTTCATTTGAGTTCGTCCCATGACAGAATCTGTTCTTTGGATTCCATGGGCAGAGAACAGAACCTGTTCATTTGGAGTACGTCCCATGGACAGAGAGAATAGAACTTGTTAATTTGGGGTATGTCCCATGGACAGAGAGAATAGAATTTGTTAATTCAATGGGGTTCATTTGTTTCATGGACAGAGAGAATTGAACCTGTTCATTTGAGTACGTTCCATGGACAGAGAGAATAGAACCTGTTAATTTGGGGTATGTTTCATGGACAGAGAGAATTGAACCTGTTCATTTGGGGTCACGTTCCATGGACAGAGAATAGAACCTATTCACTTTGTAGAAGTTGACATCGAGCACACCCAAAAGGAGATTATTAATAGGTGGTTGTTTGTTAAGGTATGAGATTAAAAGTTGTGACTTGGTTTGTTGGGCTTTTTTTGGAGGAAAGGAATGTTGTTTTTCAGTTGTCATTTCGGTCAATCTGACACAGTATAAAACGCAGGACTACAAAACACAAGCAGTTTGAAAGTCAATGACACCTGACTGTGCCACATATCGGACTGGGATCAACCATGTTAGCATTGGCTTAGCCTTTCAAAACATACTGTATTGAATGTAACTTATTTTTGTATGCTTGTAAATATAGTGACCATTTTTCTAAACATAAAATTTAGTGAGGTTATTTGATTTGCATAATACTGCATAGATGCTATATTAACGTATTTATCTTTCGTAAATCTAAAAAATAACAGTTATGATGGTATGCGCCTGTTTTTTGTTACTGAAACAAAGATGAAAATTTACAAAACACAGTTTTTTTTCTCTTTGTTCAATTTTACCGTTTTCCACCCCATGCATCGAGCTCATGGTGAACTAAGAGGAAACAGCAAGATAAAAATGATAAATGAAAGAGGAAAAGGAAATAAGTGGAACCTACCGGTACCATCCGCCAACCGCCCACAATTGGAAAGTAAAAGGCTAAAATCAAAGTAGCTTTATTTCCTTAATTCAAATCAAGCCTGGAACTTCCTACCAAGATTATGTGAATAACGCTAAAGTAATGCAACCTTGAAAGAAAATCAATACTTGAGTAGTAGTAGAAGGCCGACCTGTAATAATATTTTGATACAATGCTATTGTACAGGTGTCTGCTTTGATCAGGATGCTCTATACCTAATTGTTGTATTGTATGTGAGTGTATGTATGTATGTGTCTGAGAGAGGGAAAAAACAGAGAAAGAGAGGAAGGGGAGAGAGAGAGAGAAATTATATTTCGTTAAAGTTATAGGCCTAGTTGGTGTCAAAGAAAGGACGCAGCAAGAATTTCAGGCATGCACGGGCTCCAACCACTCGAAATAGAGGGAAAAGCATAATGTAAAGGCAGACCCAGTTGTAAATGAGGCAATACACAACTAAAAACACAAACAAAACGTAGTGATTACCATTGAATTGGTGTGTGTTGTGCCCCATGTCAGAGAAGTAGAAGAGGTACAGAACACGGGAACTGCACTCCCACCAGTCTATCGCGAGCCCCCTCACCCTTTTTTCCCTCTTCTCTCTCTCTTTTTCTCTCTCTCTCTCTCTCTCTCTCTCTCTCTCTCTCTCTCTCTCTCTCTCTCTCTCTCTCTCTCTCTCTCTCTCTCTCTCACTCTCTCTCTTTCTCTGTCTTTCTGTGTGTGTGTGTCTCTCTTTTGCTTTTTTTCTCTCTCTCTCACTCCCTATCTCTCTCTCTCTCTCTCTCTCTCTCTCTCTCTCTCTCTCTCTCTCTCTCTCTCTCTCTCTCTCTCTCTCTCTCTCTCTCCCTCCCTCCCTCCCTCCCTCTCTCTCTCTCTCTGTCTTTCCTTTCTCTCTTTCCTCTTCTCTCTCTCTCTCTCTCTCTCTCTCTCCCTCCCCTCCCCCCTCTCCTCTCTCTCTCTCTCTCTCACTCTCTCACTCTCTCACTCTCTCTTTCCTGTCTGTCTTTCTCAAAGAACACAAAGTTGGGTCTAGCTTTGCCAAGTTTCGAGCCCGGGACCTCATGATCCCCAGCCCAGCAGCCTAACCACTCAGCCACCTGGCATAGGTCACATATTATTTTCACTTTTAGTCTTCGGTGTGAGATGTTGTTCCGGGTATGTCATATATGTGTAAATTCTCCTAAATTTTTTTACTAAAATCTCTTCCAAAAATGATATTCCTGACTGCTACTAGGCCTGTGGTAAGTTGGTGTTTGACTTCTTGTTTGCCTGACTTGCAACCCGCTCACCATCCAACCTGCATTCCCCCTATCAAACCCAAGGTTAGGCCCTCCGGCATCTAATCCCAACAGCTGTGTTGCTAGGCAATGATGGAGAGTCGCCCCCAACAAAGATCCAAATTCTGAAATGAGATCTAGAGGAATTATTGTCTACGAAAGGTTCTTTTACGCAGGAAATAAAAAATTTGACTAAAGGATATCTAAAGACAGTTTGACATATGTTATGTTCACATATGAGTGAACTTTGTTCACTGGTAAAGTTTGAATAGATCTATCACAATGCTAGTGACTTTTAATAATTATAGCCCTCTTCTGATCTTACCTACAGAAATATATTGCTTCCATTTATGCATAGAACAATCTTTCATCTTTTCTTTTCTGATGTTTTGTCAACAAGAAACTTGAATTTACTGTCTCTGTCTTTCATTTTCAGAATAAAGATGACACAGAATAAAATTTACAAGCACTGCCCATTGATATTCACTACAACAAGCTTTTGGGTAGCGTATTATCCTTAAAAATAGTTTTTATTCAGTCTCAATCTTATGTTTGTTTGTTTGTTCATCCATGTCCACTTTTTAGGTATTCATAGGTTTGGAAAGAATTCTTTAAATTATTTTCTAAACAGCCGTTGGATCGCCATCGACTCCATCAGGTTCCTTGGGAAAGACTTACGCATTTTTCCTACTTTCTACCCAGGTACAAATGAGTACAAACACAACGCCCACCTAGCATCAAGTGACCATTTTGACTGGGAAAAATTCTGCTAAATATTTACATATATCCATGATATGATTCAAGACACAGGGCATTCAGCTTTTGAGGCACATACCCTGTCTAGCAATTATGATCCATTAAAAACTGTCCTGTCACTTGAAATATAAATTTTATTTAAATACAAGTATTGTTTCAATGGTCATTACATGTGAGGACAGTTTGTTATTTGCAAATTTGTTTTGCATGCTTCACAATTTCATAAATGATGTAGAATAGTGAGTGTTTAATTGTTATTATAATTTTTATTCTTCATTCTTGATTACAAGAAAGGATCACAATGTAATCTGATTAAGTGAATTAGCTCCTAGTAAAGTCCTAGATTACATTTTTCATTATCTGATTTTCTTAGTTTACTGCCACCTATCTCACTCATTCTCTCTCGCCCTCAGACTGGTTGGTGAATCGGAGACATTGTACTCAACAATGTCAGGCCTATATCACTGTCATCAGAGATAAAACTAAGAAAGCTGTAGAGGCGAGTCAGCAAGACAGTCATGCCGATGCTAGAACACAACAAATCTTGAAAATGGAAGGCAAGAAATATAATATATTTTATATATCTTTGTTTAGGATTTTATATCATCCAACTATATATGATCTAAATGAGAAGTTGAATATAGCTCTTCTTCTTCTTCTTCTAAATGGACATGGGATGCTTGAGCTCAGAAAGAGAAGTTGAAACAGCGACATTTTGGGTCGTGCAGCTTAATTCTTTGATGATCGAGGACCCATAGTTACATTAGGTTAAAAAGCCCCCCTCCCTTCAATGCCAAAGCTCGCTTTGCTCCTCTCTGGGGCAGAGTTACTGTTGGTCATGGCAGGATTTTATGGGTAACGCAGCCATTGTTCGTCATGGAGGATTTTATCGGTAACACAGCCATTGTTGGTCATGAAGAATTTTATGGGTAACACAGCCATTTTTGGTCACTGAGGGTTTTATGGGTAAGCCAGCCATTGTTGGGCTGGACTCCCAGGAAAAGGACCTTGATTTGGCAAGCGAGGGAAGCACAATACGGGGGGGGGGGCTGAGAGCCTCCAACATATGTCCCTGACCAAATATTGTTCTTCAATTCTATTGAAATGTTGATCTTTGATTTCGTTGTTTTTTTATCCCATTTGTCAATATTTTGCTTTATAGTTTTTGTCTAGTCTTTAATGGAATGATATTTAAATATAAATGACGCATTTCAAAATGTTTGGAAAATATGTCAGGGCTTTCAAATAGATTTTGTTTAATCTGCTTTAATCACTCTTTTCATTGAACTTATCATCAAATAAGTGTGCTATTTATTTTATGCTATTATCTGTAGCAGTTTGTTTTTGTTTGCTTGTTAATCCTCGTCAGATCTTTTTTGCAGATTTATATTCTATGAATCACTAATGAAACAATGTGTGTGGTTTGATTTCAGATTTAAATTATCATTTAGTTAAAGAACTATTTGAGCTGTTGAAAAATACAGACACTGGAAAGAAGAATTTGATTGGTCAATATACTAATCAAAGCATGAAGGTAATTATGAAAGAATATTATTAAAAGCATTAAGAAATATTTATTATTTTAAAAGTTTTTTACACAGTTCATGCCTGAAATTTGTGTTGTGTTAAAAATGTGTGTAAGTGTAATAACTGAAATTGATATGCCTTTGGAATTATGTACGTTATTTTTTGTTTGTTTTATGTTTTATTGATATAAATGGATATATTGATCTTTCGAAAATTATAAATAAAAAAGAACAAATTGCATGAGTATTATAGTACAATTAAGTTATTTAATGTGTGTCGTGTAAGATTCCGATTAACAATAAGATTTGAAGTTTGAAGAAAAGTCAAAGCTGGCTGTAAGTATTTTGATCATCTTAAGATGTACTTGTACTTAAGACGGGTTGCCAAATGTTGCTTTCTTCACCTGGCTGTCACTCACAAATGTTAGCGTTATGTACGTTGAGATGAAAGACAGTGAAGATGGTGAATGGTTTTGTCAGTAATATTTTTTATCAACATCACCGCCACACATTTCTTTTCAGAACTGGGCAGAGATTTTGAAACTGTACGAAAAAGACAATACATTTTTAGGTGAGTCGTAGATGAGGGGTTATATTTTAATATAAAGAGCTTTCTATGTCATATTTCTATACATTTCCCCTTTGTTCCCAATGACCTTGCTTTTAAATTATGGCTGCGTTTTACAGACTCAGTATGTTACAATCCTACACCAATACTAGTATTTTTCTTCTTTTTTCGAGGGGGGAGGGGTCAGTTTGCCTTTTTCACAGTCCTTAGACATGAAGAGAATCCCATCAAAACTAGCTACTTTTAGATCCATGAGCAATACAGATACAAGGGAATAAACAGAAGAAATGTCTGTTTGCTGTGACAGCCATTTTGAAACTGTTATCCTCATGATCAGCATCTGTCACTAAGATAAGATAAGGTACAACTTTATAAGGTACAACTTTATTGTCCAAAAGTGGCACATTGTTTTGGTGTTAAAATACCTTCAATACAATATGAAATACAACATATTTTTATTATAAATAAATTATTCTCCACACACAAACAGCTAACACATTTAAGCATTACGAGATTGAAACATGTATAATAAAACATACAAAAGAATTCACATATTTCCAAATGCATTTAAACATAATCATTGCAATGAATAATGTTCAAAAGAGCGGTGATGATAAAGAAACTGGTGATGGTAGTGATAATAATTTTACAGATGGTGGTAAAAATGATCTTTTATATGTTTATTTCTGGCATAAAAAATTAATGGGTCTTTTGGAACATTTGGGCATTTTAATTTTAGGTGTTGATGGGTGGTTTTGGTTTGTAACAATAGCTTAAATTTAAATTTTCGTTGAACAGTAGGATACAAACATTTCATCAAAGGATGGGAAAGTGCAGTGGGATAATTTACCTATTTTTAAAAAAATTCTATTAAAACACACTTTCCAATGACTTATGGGAGATTGACATCAGAATGAATCAAATGGGAAATATATGAGATTGTAATTTCAAGTTTGAAGTTAAAACTATGTTTTTAAGTTTGCCGTTTAGTTTTCATCCTCACTGTTATTTCAAGTTTGAAGTTAAAACTATGTTTTTATGTTTGCCGTTTGGTTTTCATTCTCACTGTAATTTCAAGTTTGAAGTTAAAACTATGTTTTTATGTTTGCCGTTTGGTTTTCATTCTCACTGTAATTTCAAGTTTGAAGTTAAAACTATGTTTTTAAGTTTGCCGTTTGGTTTTCATTCTCACTGTAATTTCAAGTTTGAAGTTAAAACTATGTTTTTAAGTTTGCCGTTTGGTTTTCGTCCTCACAACAGCTGAAGCAGCAGTCACCCTAAGTCGTAACGTCAACTACGAAGTTCCAGCATTGAAGAAGCAAATCAGTAAATGTCAGCAAACTCAAAAGGTACTTGAAGTTATTACTTACCGTCAGTGATTATTATTTTTGTCCTTTCTGTTGGCTTATGTTATTTTGTAACAGAGAATTAACATAGCCATTAGGGAAAATAACATTGACCATCAAATCAATCATTATGTCTGTTTAACTCCTGCCTTTGTCCTCCCCTGCCTTACTACTCTTAGATACGTGTCCTATGATATACAATGGATAAATATCTCTATGGTTTTTTATATACAGTATTTATATATCCTATGATATACAGTGGATAAATATCTCTATGGTTTTTTTATATACAGTATTTATATGTCCTATGATATACAATGGATAAATATCTCTATGGTTTTTTATATACAGTATTTATATGTCCTATGATATACAATGGATAAATATCTCTATGGTTTTTTTATATACAGTATTTATATGTCCTATGATATACAATGGATAAATATCTCTATGGTTTTTTATATACAGTATTTATATGTCCTATGATATACAATGGATAAATATCTCTGTAGTTTTTTATATACAGTATTTATATGTCCTATGATATACAATGGATAAATATCTCTATGGTTTTTTATATACAGTATTTATATGTCCTATGATATACAATGGATAAATATCTCTATGGTTTTTTTTATATACAGTATTTATATGTCCTATGATATACAATGGATAAATATCTCTATGGTTTTTTTATACAGTATTTATATGTCCTATGATATTATTGATATACAGTGGATAAATATCTCAAATGTTTTTTTTTATATACAGTATTTATAGATTTTAAACATTAAATGTCGATTCATCGCTTATCTTTGAATTTGTCTTCATGCCAGGACTGTTCTCGAAAGGAAAATGAATTTGCAACAAATGCAGAAGATTTACGCAAGCAGTACGCTGCTGCTTGTAAGCAGATGGGCATCAAAGTGAGATTTTAGCATTATTTGTAAACATTAACTTTACTGTTCATTCTTTGTCTTTATTATGTGTTGTCTTAAAGTTTACCATGTTTTTTTTGCTTTTCAGTACCGGTATTGAAAATTTGCTTTTCAAGATTCCAGAAGTCCTTGAAAATTTTGTGAAGCTTTTGAAAGAATATAATACGAAGGCTTTGAACAAGTGTTCAAAATTGTTTGTTTTGATAACAGGCTTAAATTTGCCTTTACACGAATGTTGGAAAGTTGAATTTTCAAGTCAGGGCAAACTGCACTAGAAATTCGAACTGCTAGCAGAAAAAGGTGTTGCCTTTCAATTTCAAATGACTTCATTTACTTATACTATATTTATAATATTTATGTGAAAACGGCTTCTTAATTTTCTTATCAGACTTGAACAGGATTTGTGATTACGAATTGGTTTTAGTTTAACAGTTTTATTATTCTGTGTTTTCGGGCTGTCGTTTTTGTTTGTTTAATTTAAACTATTATTATATGTTTATAAGATAACGCATTTTTCATATAGAGACTTTTTTTAACGTGATGGGATTCATGGGAAAAAGAGAGGAGAAAGGTGCTTATGAGTCAATGATGATACAACATGAAATAGAAACAGATGAAGAAGTGTTGGAATAATTCATAGTTCCATTCACTGACAAACTCAACTGAATATGATGTCATTTGTTTTGGTTTTGGTTCTTTAACTCCTAGGGTGAAAAAATAAAAACAGAACTGGCAGCACTAGTCACGGATCTTCCCCAAGAGCTGAGCAAATTGGCAGAGTCTGCCAAGTCACTGCAAGAAGCTGTGCAATATTACACTGACTTTTCATCTTTTGTCATCCAAAAGTGAGTTTGTTAAAGTTGACTTTAGGTTAAGTTTCAAATCTTTTTTTAATATTGGGAACATAAAAAGCTTTTCTTTTCTTTTTTTTAGAGGAGTTGATGTTTAAAATTAAAAATGTTCGTTCAGACAGTGACATAATGAAAAAGATGGAAAGGCAGAGGAGGGAGGTAAGGAGAGATAAAGAGAGAGGAGGGGGAAAGAGAGAGAGAGAAGGAGAGGAAGGGTCGGAGAAAGTTAGCATGAGAGGGACAGAGAGAGAGAGGAGAGAGGGGGACAGAGATAAAGAGTGTATGTATTTAGGTGGGGGTGTATGTGTGTTTAAGACACAGTAAACAATAACCAAAAGTTTTAGTGATCAAACATCATATTTTATTGTTTTAATGATATTGGTATATTGTGTTGTAAATATGCGCTGCATGTAATATATTATCCTCAATTGGATATTGAAATGGACATTGAGTATATTTGCCAAATTATTGAACTGCGCAATATAAGTGCTATTTATTTTTATAATCATTTTTCCATATAAAAAATATAGATCTATTACTATTAGTAAATTCAATGTCTAATCACCTCCAAAGTTTCTACGTCCTTAAAGAAATGACAAATATACATTTTCAAGGAAAATAGTATTAATAAGTAAAACATTATTTCACATCTAATCTTACCTGCTGGTCCTATATCAAATAAAAGTTATCTTCATTGATTTCACTTATGGTACATACATAAATGTTCATCGAATGTTCAACGTACAATTTCATGTTCATTCTTTCTACTTACACTTGTTTTGGTATAACAGCATATTGGTTTCATAGCAAATGAGTGCATTACGTTACTCCCATCTGTGGCTATAGTTGTAGTTGTAAGAAAATTTCTTTCAAGGCCCTTGTGGCCTATAGAGCCGGAGCCTATCCCAGTTTCTAAGGCGTGAAGCGAACAGGTGATGATAATTTATAATGTCCTCCTGGACAGGATGCCCTTCAGTTACAGGTTTTTTACTCCCAAGCTGTTGCTAGTATCCATCTGCACCTGGGTCGAGTGGGGAAAATTTGTGTTAAAGTAAAAATAAGTGTCTTTCCCAAGGAATACAACGTCGGGCTTGGCATTACTAAGATTTGAACCCAGGACCTCGTGATCCCAAGTCTGGCAACCTAGGCCACCAATACGACTGCCATAGTTGTACCAAGTCTTAAATATTTAAATATATGCTATTTTGATTATTTACCTTATTCCCTCCCCCACCTTTCTTATTTTTTATTTTTCATTCAGTGACACGCTTCCCTCTGAAAACCTTGGCGTTTTGCGGCATATTCTCAACAAAGGCAACACAACCACTTTTGAGTGGCGTACAGGGAGGGTACCCAAGGTCGTGGAAGACGTGAAAGTTTCCATTGATTTGATGGATGAGAAAGACGCTGTAGAGTCTACGGGTAATGTTTCTAGTGTTGTAGCCAGATTTAAGGGAGGTGTCGTTTTAAATTTGTAAATCTTAGACAATGCATGTGCTTGATGCGACTCAGGTTATGGTGTAAGGATCAGCACTGCCCCTAGAAAATAATGTCAATTTAGTGCTGCGGGGAGTTTGGAGGGGCGGGGGGGATCAGATTTTTTTATTTTTAAGGAAAGGAGAAGAAGGAAGGGGGGGGGGAGAAAGAGGGGGGGGGGGGTATGGTTGTTATATCTTTTGGAAGAGTTGTTATTTTGTTTTGTTTTATTATTGGTGGGGGGGGGGATTACAATGTATGTTTATTTCTTTAGATTGGGGTTGTGGGGATTGTATTTGGGTTTGGGTTTTATTTCTAAATAAATGCCTTAGCATGGACAAATAATTGTCTTCTACAGACTTTCCTCTCATGTCTGTGTTCAGATTGTGGATGTGCATTGTAGGCAGTTGCAGGGCACTGCTAGTAGCTCTTACTTCTTTCCTTTAACTCTTTTACGTATCTTTCATTTTGCTGTTTCCTCTTGATTCACCCTGATATAACTTCGTGTGGTGGGTGCATACATTTCAATGAAACAAGTAAACAAACAAACAAAATAGATGTCCATTATTTGTATTGTTTCATTAGATTGGGGGTTTTTTGGGGTGTTTTTTTTGTTTTTTTATTTGAGTCTTTGTTGAAGAGTTGTTTTGTTTGAGTTGTTTTTACAATAAATTCTTATTGTAGTTTTAATTTTGAGTTTCATTGTGTTTTTTGTTGTTGTTGTCAATCTCATTGTCATGTTGTCTTTCTTTTACATGTCACTGATAGACGCCCCGCAGATATTGACTGGGGTGCAGCTGAAGCTGGTAGTGGAGACATAAACTACGGAGATGAGATTGATTTTGACATTGGCGACATCACGATGGAAAGGGAGGGTGTTTTGTCAAGCAATGGAGAGGTTAGTAATAGCATTGCCGTACCTCTGTATCTTTAGGCATCATGTGTCTAATAAAAATAAAGTTCCTTCAAGTTCAAGGCCGTTACGGCTCATTGAGCTGGAGCTTATCCCGGTGTCTATATGGCGTGGAGCAGAAAAGATGAAAATAATCACCTTCTGGACAGGACGCTAGTATGGCGGATGTTTTTACTCCCAAGCTAGTGCTTGTACCCATTTTTCACCTGGGTCCAGTGGGGATATGCGTGTTGAGTATCTTTCCCAAGGAACACGTCGGGCCTGGCTTTGTCAAGGTTCAAACCTGAGACCCCATGATCCTCAGTCTGGCAACCTAACCACTCACCCCCTCGGCACCACATCAATTGCCTAGCACTAGCAGTAGGGCTAAGAATATTCAAATTTAGCAATCAAATTATGTTATCGTGCGAGTGTGCCGAAATACATTTATTTTCAGAGTTGTGTAGGGTATCACTATCAGTTACCTTGTAGTTGCAGAGATGTTGAGTGTAATGTTTACCAATAGATCTACAGGCCTAGTTATAAATTTTCTTTTTATTGCTTATCTTATCATTTTGCCCAATTTGCTTATTATAAATGTCCATTATTATTATTATTATTATTATTATTATTATTATTATTATTTATCTATTTTTATATGTATTAATAGTAATAATAATAATATAATTCATTTCTATAGCGCCCACTCCCATCTTACGACAGCTCTAGGCGCATAATATGATATAAACATGTGAATACATTGCTGTTTTATTTTATTTTTCATACTCTCATCATGAGTCATGTCATTAGGTTACGTATTGTCCTTCTGGGTTTTTTTTCCAATCTCTGTACGTTCTTGATTTGTCATCAACTTACTTCTCATACTAACTACAGTCTCATTGTCTATTGACTCATTCCAGGCAAAATTGGAAAATCCAGACATTGATGAAATCGACTGGTGTATAGTGGACGATACCGCTCTGGAGGATGCAGGAGCCTCGGACGGTAAAGACGGTGTGGCCAGTGGCAAAGATGCTCTCAGCGTTATTGATAATCCAGACACAAGAAATGCATTTATCGACGATCTGATGGAAGTAAGATCATTTACATAACTTGAATTTACTGAGTTTTTCAGGGGTTTTTTTTTTTACATTGATTTGTTTTTTCATGTATATTGTTGTGGGTGGCTAACTATATTTTAGGCCGTGAGAAAGGATTTTGATGAACAAGAGTGAAAAGAAATTAAAAGGCAATTTCTGCTGTGATTTTTACTTTGGTCACTTTCACAATTTTGAAATACAATAAGTGCATGTAGTCAACCTGTGGGGGGGGGGGGGTGGTGCTGCTCTTGGGGTCTTGTCATATTTTCACTGTTGTTGGCATGTCTTTTATCGCTGTCATTTCTCTTTTCTGTTTTGGTTTGTTTCCTGTAAGATGTTTCGTTCGGTTGTATGAAGTTTTTATTTTGTTTTAGAGATTATTTTTATTGTTTTGGTGCTTTTAGGAAGACAGATGTTTGATGAATCATTTTCTATATGAATAATGATGTTGTTGATTACCCATGGGGATAGTAATTGGGAGAAGAAAGGGACATGGGAATTTGTTTTGCTTTTTACATTTTCTTCTTCCCTTCTTTCGTTATCAGTTCCCATTATAAATACTTTCCGGTATATGGGTTTAGATGCCTGAAGTGATCTTTCTCACTCCAAGCTACCCTGTCCTGGCATTTTCTGTTTCCTTCTGTGAAAGTTAAATTTCTTTGCTTTAATGTCTATTTTATATCTTCTTCCCACTTTCTATGAGGTCTGTCTTTTGATCTTTACCTTGGGTTTTAGCTATGTAGACTGATTTAGCTATTCTATTGTCATTCATTTCGTTTACATGCCCTAACTATCTGAGTTGATTTGTTTCTATCTTAGTTTTATACCATTTTCTTCTTGTGTGTGCAACTTAAAAAAAAATATTGTTTGGGTACCGATAGCAGCAGCTTTTGTAATTTTTCCTGAAGTTATCTGGATTTCCATTTCACACTTTTATAGGGTTCATTTATAATTTTTTATTTGTTTCACATCAAAAGACAGTCTCACACAAAACAAACTCTTTATTGGTAAACTGGTCTATTTCACAGCTCCAGGCATTCTTCACCCAGAGAGTGAATGAGCTTTCCATCAGTGGCGGAGACGACAGTCACATGGCCTCAGCTCCCAGTGACCTTCACCTTGATTTGAAAGAGGTCCAGGTCATGCTGGTGAAGGGCAAGGTCATCCTGGACACTTTGACCTCTGTCCAGATGGAGCATTTGTTGTTGATCAAAGACTCACCAGTGTAAGTGACATTTGAAATATAGCGTTGGGATTAACATATCATAATGTATTGCTGAAAAATAATTAGAATAATACATATATAGAGAGCAAATTGTTTGATGAAAACATGCTCCACCTGGTAGTCTATCGAAATTTTCAGATTGTTTTTGTCAGTATTGTTTGCGTTTCTTTTTATGGCGGGTTTTTTTTTTTCTTCAGTTGTTCTCTTTTTATTGTTGTGGGGGGAGTGGGAGAGGTTCGGTTTTGTTGGTTTGCCTCATACAGGAGTTTTTTTTTTGTTTGGAGGGGGGGGGGGGTGAATGTGTTAAATCAATGCAGCCGTATTAATTTTATTCATTTATCATTAGTGGATATAATATGGTGCTGATAGCTCAGTCATTAGAGCATCTGACTACCACCTAGGAGGCTGTCGTTTGATTCCCAGTCCGGGCAAATTTTCATGGCCCTCCTGTCGACCCAGCGGCGAAATGGGTTGCTATTCAGATTGGGCAACAGTAAAGGCAGCATGGAGAGCAATGGCAAACTACCACATTATGCCGTATGCCTGTCAAAATCAGGGCTCTACTCCTGATTACCATATGGTCAGCTCTGAGTATCAGACTTACTTTACTTTCCTTTAGTAGAATTGTCCTTATCATCATCTTTATTCTCAGCCGTCATCCATGCTGTTGTATTACCTGTGCCATGTTATTGATATTTGACATTTTCTTTTCTTACTCAGCTACGTGAACCGCCTCAAGGACTCGTTGCGACAGAAAATAGTGCTGGCCGACAAGATGGTCCTCAGCATGAAGGGAATGGCCAACATGGGACAGGAAGCAAGCGAAGAGGAAACAGAGTTGCACCCCTTGCTAGATGCCTTCAAAAGCAGACCAAAATTATAAAAAACAGGTACTGTAGGACATTCGGAAAATAGAAAACACCGGAGAGATGTTGTGGAGTAAACATTTGTTACAGTGGCCAATTGGTGAGACTGCCGGACTTGGGATCATGGGGTCCCTGCTTCGAATCCTGTCAAAGCCAGGCCCGACGTTGTGTTCCTTGGGAAAGACACTTAAACGCACTTTCCCCACTCGACGCAGGTGCAAATGGGTACAAGCTCTAGTTTGGGAGTATAAACATGCGTCAGATAGTGTCCTGTGCAGGAGGTGATTATTGTCTCCCTGTTCCGCTTCACGCTGTAGAAACCAGGATAAGCTCCGGCTCCACGGGTCGTTACAGCCTTGAAGGAAATTGTACTGTATTGTTACGTAAATAAGTTTCGAAGATGAGATACATTTCTTAATTCAAATAATTGTCTTTCTTTTTCTTTTTTCTTTTTTTAAAATTTATTCACAAAATTGTCACAGTTTCATATGAAGAGTTCATGGGACAACTGGTCTTGGTCCCCAAAAGTAAAATATCAAGAAAATGTCTTGGCTAAGAAAAAAGTAAAGTATTAAAAAGTGCCTTGGCCCCCAAAAGTAAAATATCAAGAAAATGCCTTGGTGAAAAAGTAAAGTATTAAGAAAGTGCCTTGGCCCCAAAAAGTCAAGAAAAATATCAAGAAAATGGCCCCCAAAAGTAAAAATATCAAGAAAATCTTTGATCACACACAGTGTGCTACCCTTTTTGTTTACAAGAAAGAAGCTTGAGTTTTACTTTTATACTGTTGTTATTATCACATATTTCTAAGGACTTAATTGAAACTTGAAGCTTGGTAACTTTAGCCCTATCGTTGTCCTAAGCGAAAGGTGAAAGAGCCGTTTGTCACTGTCACTCCATCTACCTGTCAATATCAATCTATGCCTATCATTTTGTATAGAGTTGTTTGGGCTTTTTGTTTGCTTTTCTTTCCTTCTTTTCTTTATCAGTTCTCAATCTACCTGTATATTTTCTCCGGGCTACCCTGTCCTGACATTTTCTGTTTTCCTTCTGTGAAAGTTAAATTCTTTGCTTAAGTGCTTCTTTTATATCTTCTTCACATTTTCTCCAAGGTGTGTTTTTGGTCTTTAATCTTGGGTTTTAGCTGTGTATACTGATTTAGCTATTCTCTTATCATTCATTTTGTTAAAATGCCGTTTATTTCTATCTTGGTCTTTATACCATCTTTTGGTTTGATATCTTATTTTTGTGTTTCTGATTTGTTTTTTTTCTTCATTTTCGCTACTGCTCTTCTTAGATATTTCATTTCAGCTACATGTGCTCTACTGTATTCCCCACTGTCAATGTTCCAGGTTCACTGCCATAGAGGCAAGTAGGACAATAAACTGTGTTGCATTCATCCTTTGTGAAAATCAAGGACTGGGGTTTTTTAATTTTGTTGATTGTTGTCACAATCACATGTTTGGTAATCAGTTTATAATTTTGGCTTTTGCTTTTCTCCTACAGCTGGAGGTGGAGATTTCCAAGAAGTACACTGACCGCAAAGTCAACATCATCGGGGAGATCAACACTATGTGATGACAGAATGGGATAGAAATGTACATTAGGCAAAACGAAAAAATGAATTGTTGAATGTTCAATATAGTGAATGAAATTTTGCATGGAAATATTATATTATTATCATTATGACTGTATACATGTAGTTGAGCTTGCACATGTTCAGAAATAAATTCTATGTGGGTTGTGGTTTGTTCGATTATGTATTTTTGCAAAAGCAGCATGTGTTTATTTATATTGGTAGCTTATTCCTTATCTTTCTTCATCATAAAGTCACATGAATCTGAGGATGAATGTAATATATTGCATCTTTTAACACACATTAAAATATTCCTGTAGTTTTATTTTCAAGACACGTATTTATCCTTTTAACCCTTTCCTGTCTACTGCGACCGAATGCGACATCAGCCTCGATGCTTAAAATGCCCAAATGCGTCTCTCGCTTAATCAACGTTCTCTTTGTATTGCCTTAACAACATGATCTCGCACTGTGCGAGACTTTCGGTAATCACGTTATGCACGAGACTTTGAGCTCTTTTGTGGGTAAAAAAACTATGATCACCTGCTGCTCAAAGGCAGCTAGAAGGAATGCACCTGAAGCACCAACCATTTAGGGCATGGTAAGGGTTCACATTGCTGAACATACTCTGAGCAAAATGCCAGACGCAAAAGGTGATGTTTTCAATGTGCAAAGGAAGGCATCCAGATGGCCAGTGGCCGCGCCAGGGAAACATCAACTGGATGTCACCTATATGGTGTTCACCTTCATGGGGGCGACTGATACTCAAGTTACATGAATATTCAAGAAACTAAGACAATGAAAATTGCGAAAACAACTTTTTAAAATGTGTACAAAAAGTATGAAAACATAACGAAAAATATTCAAAAATGTGTTTTTTATTATTTTAATTTTCAACTTTATTTTTCCAATTAAAAGTTTATAAAAGTTATATATAAGTATCTATTTTCTGAAAGCTTATTTTCTCTCTATTTTATGATATATTTTTTTCGTTGGAATTGAAAGATTATTTAGTTTCTAAAATTAAATTTAACTGAGACAGGTATACTTTTCATAAGAGTTACATCCCTTCGTTTAGACACAGACTGAACAGAAAGTGAAGGCTTAGGCACACAGACTAGAATTAGAATTAAGGGGAGGACCCTTAGGCAGGAAAGGGTAATGATGAAAGTGGATGTGTCTGTTTATTTTCTTTTACTTTTCAATCATCCAATTGACTTTTACTCATGTTTCATTTTAAGCCCTTTCCAAAGCGGCAATAATCTAGTGGTTAGACTACCAGTTGTTGGATCACGAGGTACTGGGTTCAAATCTTGACAGTAATGACAGTGCTAAGTTCAATGTTGTAAAAGCTTTTAACATGTGGCTCTCCACTCATCCAAGGTGCCACAAATTAGAATCAGTATCAGCTGGAAAGTAAAATCTGCAACAGACTAGTCTCATTTAGGAGGCCTTGCATTCTCCCCCATTTTGCTTCATCAGAAATCAGGATACGCCCTGGCTCTGTGGGCACCGACGGCCTTGAAGGAACTTTTATTTTATTGGTGCTAATTCTCAGAATTTTTAGGTGAACGATATCCCAAATAAAACACAGGTAACCTTTACTTAGACATGATGTGTGTTATCTTGAACAAACTTTTATTGTTATGTTTATCTTATCAAAGTCAAAGATATATCCATAAGGCTGTACTTTTTATGGCATTCAGATAAGGGATTTTTGTTGTCGGATAGTGTATATTAGGTGGATTGCTTAAGCTAATGAGCTAATGTAAATGTCTTTCTCCAAGCTGTTGTCGATTCGGGCTAGCTGTAAGCCAAATTTATCATTTGTTTTTTGACCCATAAGTTATTTATATCAATAGGTGGAAAAGGAGAAAAAGAAGACCAAAAAATTGACATAGGCATACATATATGTATATGACGGTGGTAGAATTTAGAGATTTATTTTAGTTGGGATTGGGTTGGATTGGTTTTTTTACCTTTGTAATCTCTGTCGACTCAGATAAAATCGATGCAAAGATAATGGTTTAAAAGGGGCAGAAATGAAAAGTTCCATTACTTGATTCAATTGCACATTTTGACAAATTTTGAGTACCAGTACTTTGTGTTTTTAAACAACGGCATCATTGGACATGACCTATTGTTGGTTTAGAGTTATATTGTTCTTACTACACATAAACCCATGTTGAGAAATAGTATGGGATGATAAAGTTCTCGGCTGGAAAGAGAATGTGTGAAATGTTTTAGAGACAGAGACCAAGTTTTGTTACAATTTCTCATGATGGTCGTGAACCTGATAATAATTCTATCTCCAAAATTGTCAAATTTATATTTAGGACAATTATTATAATTGTGGCATGACGTTATCTCTTGACTGTTATGTTATTCAAAGAGTTTCACATGTTTTAGGGGTTATTTTGGAGGGACACAAATGTCTGTAATGTTTCTGTCAAATGAAATTGGTTTTATTTGTTAGGGCTATCAGAGTTTCTTTCTGTAATACTACATACATAATACTTTACTATGTGCCTCACATAACTAATTGTATGTGATATATGTGCAGAATAAATAAAATTATATGAGATAGAATCTCCTCTTTTGTGATATTATGTCATGTTTTTGTTTTCACATTCATTTAATTTAACATAACATAGGAATTAAATGGCACATGACTCATGCAAAAGCCATTCATGTTCAGATTATACTTGCCCCCACACACACCCCTAAAAATAGATTGACAGATTGAAAAACATTTAATATGAGTTTCCTCACGTGAGCGTAAAACCCACCCCCTGGTTCAGGTAGGTTCTTCAAACACCTGGTCTCATTGGAGACGGATGATAAAAAGGGAGGTCGTGAATGGGGAACACAACACTGTGTCTGTTTTTCAACCAAAAAGTCTCAAGGGTTTGAGCCCTGACAGATTGAAAAACATTTTCTTGAGTTTTCGGGTGAATAGGGAACACAACACTGGTTCAGGTAGGTATCGACACCTGGTCTCATTGGAGACGGATGATAAAAAGGAGGTCGTGAATAGGGAACACAACACTGTGCATATCAACGCCTAGTCTCATTGGAGACGGATGATAAAAAGGAGGTCGTGAATAGGGAACACAACACTGTGCATATCAGCGCCTGGTCTCAGAGACGGATGATAAAAAGGTCGCATTATAGGGAACACAACACTGTGCATGTGAAAGATTCCTTGGTTGTTTACAGTTACAGACAGTTCAAGCCGGGCAAATAAAAAAATCCACCAAAAACCCTGAGATCACCTTAATTGTGGATGTGGGTAAAATCAAATCAAATCAAATGTCATTCCAAGCATACTGCAAACGACATGTACTAATATAGGAAATATAAAATCGTTGGTGCATGAGAATATTCTTAACTGTGTGCTTGCTAGTGTATTTCAATTTCAGATAGAGGGACTTGACTTAATTGACTACTGTAGATTCCCACAGGAACGTATAGCCTTAGCAACACTCCTCCATCTGACTGGGTTCTGGGAAATACTCCTCAGTTTGAGTCATGCCAATCTAGAGGCTTCGACTTCGACTTCTGCTTTCAGTGCCATGCATGTTTGGGTCGGTTTACTTCGCCCTTTCTCTGCGGATAACAATCCAGTGTGGCTTCCTCAATGTGTGCTCAATCCAGCCCCATTCCTTCTCCCTGATTTGTCATCAGAGAGAGGGAAGAGGGTATGGCAGGTTTCACAAAATGGGCCATCCACATTTCCCTCTTTGTGCATTTTTTTCGCAGTTAAGGAAAATTATGTATTTATATCAAATTAAAGGTAAAAACCTAAGGATTGTGAATGTGTACGTGACAGAGACAGCAAATGTCCGTGCTGCGAGAAATAAGTGTTTGAAAAAGTGGTGGCTTCTGACAAGGAACACAACTGTGAGAATAGCAAATTAAGTTAAACTGTACTGACTTCTACCGACTAGACCAACTATTTAGACATAGAAGTGACATAGACAAAACAAATAGCAGGTGACTGTACTCACAATATGTTACACTATAACAGTGAACATTTAAAACATTACCTGAAATCATGATAACCACAAAGGAGGATGAAATAAGAAAAAAATTGATAATCCAAGGGAAATAAGTGAAGGAGATAATTTAATTACATACACACAACATTTTTAAAATGTATAACACATCACATCCTTTGAAAGTATCCATAATGCTGGCAGGGGCTGAAAAAGATAAATAGAGAAAAATTAATGGGTAATTTGAAGGGGGTTTATTCGTTGTAAGAGTGATACCTTAAGTTGAAATACACTAAAAAGTCCTTCAGCTAGCAGAAGGCTCTTTGGATTAAATTGGAAGGAACATGACATAAGAATGTGTCAATGAAGCTGTTTCATCGTGTTTTAATGACTAATCCACAGTGGATTAAATACACTCATAAAAAATAATCTGCAATGCATTAATTACAACCATTTACGGTAAGTAGACCAATTATATGAGATCAATCGTACATGCTGCAAGAATTCTAAATTGTACATCTGAAAACACAATCATAAGACTAATAATAAATATAACAATTATGCAGAGAAATTAAAGAGAGATCTACAGTAGATAATTATACTTAAAATACGAACCACTACAAATCAAAGGAGTAGCGGCCTCTGTTGTCCACAGTGGGGGGTCAAGGACTTCCCATTCCACCAGGTCGGGATCATCCAAAGATAACGGCCACTCATCCTTGATGGCAGGAAAAGTGTAGTGACCTCCCTGGCCCACTCATGTAGGAGACCACAAGGTCAGCCCCCTCACTAGTGGGACTAAGGGCTGTCACCACTGTCACATAAGCGACATTTTTCCTGCCAACGCTGTGAGTCAAATAGGACATAAGAGCCCACTTGTGGCTTAACTCTACAGAAAAATAAATGTAACAAATTAATATAGTCATAAATGATATATAAAGATATGTCAATACTACAAATCAGAACAAAAAATTAAATTAACGTACATAGGAGTGGCCGTTATCTCAGTTTCCTCCTGTGCGTCAGCAAAGGCTGTGTCGAGAACACTGGGGGCACTGAAAGTAATATGTAAAATTCCAATATAAATAAAACAAAATGAAAAAGTTAATAAATCACCTCATACTTGCTCTCCGCTTTCAAAATAGAAGCATTAAAAATAAAACAGGAAAAAAATATAAAGGTTGAAGAAAAAAGGCAAAGAAAAATAATTACCTGTTTTTCAATTTGAAAACTTCAAAGTCCAGCATACTCTTTGCTGACACAACAGGAAGGCTTGGCAAGCCGACATCCTGTACAGAAACATGCCAGCTTATGCAGCGGATGATATAATCGGCCACTCTCTCAACCTGTGATGAGGTGAAATAACTTAAGTGCAAGACGAAGCAATGGTAAAAATGAAAATATGTATAATAAAACTCTAACAAAATAATAAACAGAAGATCTGAATGGAAACAAACACAAAACCTAAAGGATAACGTTTATCTGACTCTTTACCTGGTGGAATTGGCATGTCCCTGGGACAGTAGAAATCGGTGTCTCTGGACGCTGGCGACGAACTTCCTCCGGGTCGACAAGGAAGAACTTCCTCACAAGGGTGGAAGTCTCCTTGCCCGTGGCCTGCCTCGCCCACTCAAAGAGGTCCCTAGCATTGGTCACATTCACCTGGCCACCCTGTACTGCTAGGGCCAGCATTTGGGAGAGGACACCAGTCTCACCATCAGCCTCCCCTTGCCATGCTCCGAACCAAAGTAAACTCTTTGGACGGCCAGGCCAGAGAGGAGGCTTAGATCAGCAAAGGAACCTCGTCCCTTGTACTGCGCAGCACAACCATCACTAAAAAGATAGGCCTTTTTCAGATTTGCATTATGCTGTGTAGCATAAGCAAGAGTTGTCAAGGTGAAATGATGTACCAAATGGTAATCATGAGTGATGTCATCACTTAGGTACATCAGTGAGTGATATTGAGGCAGCCTTCGGGAGACCGAGTACAGCACAATTGGATGAAGCGTGATTTGCTTCTTTCCGAAATGTGCTGACTTAACCTCAGCATTGAAAGAGGCATTTCGGTTCTCCGCAAAGTCCATGACCATGAGCACCTCGTCTGGGAGAAAAATTCAAAGAAAAGATATTACAACCATGAAAATCATACAAGTTGGTGAGGTATGGACATGAAACAGTGAAGCTAACCATACCTTCCTGAAGGGTGTTCTTTAATTCCTGACATTGGTGGCATTGCCAGAAGGCGGTGAACAGATGCCTTCTGAACCACACCCCTTTGTCGGTCTGTCCAAGTTCCCCTGAAACTCCTCTAGAAGGTCGCTGTGAAAAATATAAAGATATGCTTAGAATAGGGAGGAAACTCTCTAGAGGGTCACTGTGAAAATAGAAAGTTAGTATAGAACTGAGAAACTCCCTTAGGAGGTGGCTGTGGAAATGTACATATATGTATATATATATACACACCAGATAGGGATTGAAAACTTGCATATATGTAAAAGAAATGAGTGACGAAAATATACTTACGACACAGTGCCTTTGAAGGCATACACGTCCACCTTATAGGAGCCAGGATCCTTGATCGCCCCCAATGTGTCCAGGAGACAGACAGCTCGAGCACCGACTTGCACTGCTCCTGAATGGATGCAACAAATCTTTACATCCATCACAGGTCCCTGATGAAATAAATTACATTTCAAACATAAAGTCTCAAAGCATTTTACAGAGGGAAAGGGGTAAAATAAATGTAAAAATATACTTGCCAGCTATGCAGTCGGGTCGAGCCAAGAGCTGCCCTCCGGCGGGCAGCACAAGACGTCCCGAGCATTTTCGTTTTCGCCCGAAACCGAGCAAGTACTGCCAGCTCTGCTGAGTGCTCGATTAATAGCATTCAATTTGTAGCTGGGGAAAAAACAATATTAAATATTTAAAACATTTGCATAAACATACATCATGTTAAAATACATATGTGTGGATGCAAGAAACATGCCCTGGAAAGAAAAAGAAAAAAGATGTTAAGAAACAGTAATAAGAAAGTATATAAAAACTAACTCACCGCACATTCAAACAATACATGCACAAGCATGTTTCAGGGGCCAACAGAGCCAAGCCTTTCACATTACATGGCCGTAGCTGGCAGAACAGGGTGTACCCAATTTTTGTGTCAGGGTACTCCGCCCTGAACTGCCTAAAAGCACCACGCAATGTGAGATTCATCACATATGCTGGCCCTGCTTTTGGTGGTGTACCTCTTGTGAGGGAGACGGCGACTCACGTCCAAATCGGGTGTGGAAAATCTTAGAGGGGAAAAAAAGAAACGAAAAAATGGTAGAGGGACAATACCATAAGTATTGGACTTCCAAGTAATACATGATATATTGCATGTTAACAGATGTTATAAAATGCTTTTTTGTGTGTTGTGGTGTCACGTACCTTTACCAGGATTTCAAGGCTAGACCTGGCCTGCCTCGCAGGTGTCACCCTCGGTGACTTCTTCAGCTGATTTACAACAGTACTTGAGGGTGACCTCTTGGCCGTAGCCGGGAAGAGTTGCTTGCGAGGCGAGACCAGGAATCCTAGTTTCCTGAGTGCCTTCCTCTTCTCAGGCGTCCGAGGGTTGCCAGGTTCTTGACGACACGAGCATACGTACGAGGCGACGTCCGCCTGCTCAGTGTCGCCTTCAAAATGTGTGTCAAATTGTAGATTGTTTTTAGCAACCTCCTCGAGTCTTGGTGGATGGGCCAGGCGAAGAGTCAAGTGCTGGAAGGGGAGTCTGTAGGGGTGCTGGAAGTGGAAGGGGGTCAGTAAGGGTACTGGAAGTGGAAGGGGGTCAGTAGGGGTACTGGAAGTGGGAAGGGGTCAGTAGGGGTACTGGAAGTGGAAGGGGGTCAGTAGGGGTACTGGAAGTGGAAGGGGGGGTCAGTAGGGGTACTGGAAGTGGAAGGGGGTCAGTAGGGGTACTGGAAGTGGAAGGGGGTCAGTAGGGTACTGGAAGTGGAAGGGGGTCAGTAGGGGTACTGGAAGTAGAAGGGGGGTCAGTAGGGGTGCTGCAACGGGGGGTGGAATGGATCCTGGAACTGGAGTTGGAAGAGGTGCTGGAAGGGGGTCAGTAAGGGCGCTGGAAGTGGAAGGAGTCCAGGAACAGGGGATGGATGGAAGGGGCGTTTGAACGGGGATGAAAAGGTACTGGAAGGGGCGCTGGAATGGGGAACGGTAGGGGTGTTGCAACGGCCTTCTTGGTCGAGGCGCGGGTGCACGACGGGTACGGCTTGGGCTTTTCTTATTCTTTTATAGCGTTGGTTTTTCTCCCGTATCCGTCTTTTCTTTTGTGCACTCTGCCGAGCCCTAGATTCTGTCCGCAATCTGAAAAGACAATGATTAAAAAAAATATCTGAAAACAACATCTCAATATTTGCCACTCACATGATTATATTATAAAAACTTCAATAAAGAAAGACATGACATACATGTAGCAAACTGCCCATATATACAAGGGTACAGTGAGAGTTAACACAGAAATATCGTCACAACATACCTATTCTTATGAAGTCGGTATTCTTCAGGTGTCATGTCCTTTGAGCGTTTCCCCAATGCCTGATGGCTGGACTTCCTCAGGCGCCCACACGCGGACCTTGTCTTCTGTTGCTGCCCCACCCTTCTTTTTGTAGTAATACCGCATGGTACGTATGCTGTTGTAAAACAAGATGAATGTGTTAAATATTTTAATAAGGCGAGTAATGGCTTAGTATTTTCACTGCTAGTATATGTGGAATGAAACAAGCTCAAAAAGAAGCTGAGACAAATAAATAATTTAAAAAATAAACATTTACACTTTCTACATACCGAGCCAGTTCAGCTCCCTCTCGTGCTCCTGTTCCATGGCTCATGTGTGCGGCTCGTTGAGCCACTTCCCCCGTTTTTTCAGTCTCCTGGCCGTTGCTCTCTCCCTCTCCAATCTTTTGTTTTTCCAGAAAACTTTCCAAGTCATCTTTCGAAAATCCTGGAAGTCATCTTAAAATTAAAAAAATAGATATTAGAAAACGGACTTAAATCTTTAAGGAACTGTTCAAAGAATGTTCTGAATTTATTTTATATCTATAGCCCCCCCCCCCCCCCCCCCCTTTCATTCTGTTTTGGGCTAATGCAGTCTGGAAGTCATCTTCAAATTTAAACATCACGGCTAAACTCTTAAGGAACAATTCAAAGAATATTCTGATTTTTATTTCTAATTCAGAACTAGATCTAAGTATGCATGAGATAAAAACAAAATAGCCCCCCCCCCCTCATTCCAGTATTTAAATGCATTCCAATTCCAGTTACGTATAAAGCATGTGGTATACATGTCTCTCTACAAAAATAAAGTTTTACCAAATCATCTTCAAAAACTAATCTATTTAATTTCCAAACTACCTAGATCTAGCAACAGGATGCCATAATCCCAAATAAACAATAGTTAATATTTGTTTAGAAACGTTTGGCCAGTACAAACACACACAACACTCAAACATGTACACACACACTCGCCAACACACGTGGTCTTGAAGGCTCAACAAAATCAGGAAAATAATTGTTGTAGGGCACCACACGCGACTAAAGTAACAACTTTGCGATAAACTAAGAAGAGCCCAGGTCTAGTAATCTAAAATAGCGATGTTGGTTGAATTGAAAACCAACGACAGCGTACTACGCTTGTAACGATGTCCTTGTGGGACCAGAAAAAAGATCGCTACATCAGAAGTAAATTACAACCGGTGGAAGACAAATTCAAGGGAAATAATCCCTTTATAATTATAACTTTACTGAACAATTATTATTGGGTTACTTCCCTCACCTGGATAACACGTCGTGACCACGTGGAAATACACTGTATTATTGTAATACTAGCCTACACACACATTGTCATAGGGCGCTAAGCTGCTAAAAATAGACACAATTGAGCGGACTCTTCACGTGTGCTGTGAAATGTATTGGGCCTAGCATAGTAATAGTATGCTGTCGACTTTAGGGTAGGCCTAGTAGTGTAGGGTTGAGTCTATAGGCTAAGCAAAGTGGGCATAATAATTATTGTACATTGGTAGGCCTACACTACGCATACCAGTCAGCAGTCAGTACTGTGTGCTTGTACATTGCACATCGTTAGGTCAAAAATAATCACGGGGAAAAAAATCCTTACATCCCTTGTCTTTTTACTACGTACATGTATAAACTTTAAGGGCCGGTGATAAGAATACACTTCACTACAACCGTCACGACGGATGTAGTGAAGTCAATACAACCGTTTGATTTTTACTGAGTTTTTGTGACATCGGTGCCCGTTCCAGGAAGGGAAAAAGATTGCTACATCCGAAGATCTCTACAACCGACTTCGCTACAAGTGGAGTCGACTGTACAACTTAGTACAAGTATAATGCGCACATATTGTCCAAACTCATAAGTCAGCATCTCTACTTTCACTCGTTCACATGCTAGCTTAGATCTCTGGGTGCTCATGCTCCAGTCTAGTCTATCTCTACTTTCCCCGTCACAAAGACTCTTCTCCAATGCTGATGGTCGCCCGTCTAGCGTCTCTACTTTCCTACGTCAGCACAAAGACTCTTCTCCAGTGCATGGTAAGCCGTCTACTAGCCTCTACGTTCCCCGTCCGCACAAAAACTCGTCTCTTTTGCTGATGTCCACTACACTCCGTGTGTCTACTAGCTACAGCCATTCCTATTTTCAACCAGTGCCTTGTTAAAAACTTCTCATTAATTCAACAGTACACCATTTATCTTGAAATTCTCACACGATATTCTTTAAAGTACTAAATATTTTTTGGTTACCGCTAATCATGCCTTTACAGCATGGAAATGCCTTTAAATGACTCCTAGATCTAAACTTGATCACATTGTCAAATCATGAGGATGTGTGGCTGGATGGAGTCTTCCAATTAAAAAAACTCATTTAAAGTTGCACAGAATCACAAAAATACTTTCCTTTCACAACAGAATGGAATTTCAAATGAAAATGGTGCGTGGTCGATCTGGCTCATTTGACAGCTTGGAATGGAATGAACAAGATGATGGCCGACCATCAGGTTATATAGTCATCCTGGGTAATGTCTCTTTGACATGGGGGGACAATATTTTTTACAAACTATCATATCAATCTTGATCGTTTTTCAACATAAATGAATGTAAAAATGCACTCTTCTTCCTTTTTCAGTAGAAAAACGGGGATTATAAGATGGATTTATATCATTTTTCCCATGACGTCAGGTCTATTTAAAGACAGACACTCTTACATCCGCAGCGTAGCAAATTAAATTTCCCACGTGGTCACGATGAAACAAAGAAATCTTTCCTTCACTCTAAAAATCAATCAAGCTTCCCTCTTTGCTCAAGCAGAAATAATCAAAATTTGTAGGGTCTCCCTTGCCAGTTGTCTGACAACGTCTGAAAAGAGGGAAATACGGCAGTCTCGATTCCTGACGTTCGTGACACAAAGCACAGCACAAAATGTAATCAAAAGTCATAAATTTTATGTTTGTTAATATTTGAAAACCAATTCTTCTAAACACATGGTAAAAAATTCAAGGACATTCATTGATCCTGCTGTGAAATAGAAGCAATGAGAAAGTTTCTAGTTATCTTGAGGACCCATTTTTGCTTTTTGAAACCTGCCATGTGCATACTAATGATACTTCTTGAGCAAAGCTTTCCAAAAATAATCAGGCTAATTGGAGGGGAGAAAAAAGGCTTCCCAGACCCAGATTGTTGATGTGGTGAAAGTGTTCAGCAGACATAAATCAAGACCATCATTCCATTCTGGTTACCATACTCTGAAAAAGAGACAATTCCAAAATTGATGTCTACCATTTCAAGATTTGATGCCATGTGGAAAGAATAGAATTTCATCCTCCAAGGTCCCGAAGATCTTGCCCATCACACCAAGGGCCCAGACTTGAGCCATTATTCCTTCATTTGATAGGTCTTTGGCAAGACGGTATTGTAGAGACTAGAAGTCCACCTAAGGAACATGAACATATAAATATGGTTCAGCTGAAATTTGCACAAGTTTTGCTTCAATTCTTGTACTGGATTATTAAATAAGTTTTCCATTTTTTTAAAAACATCAACAAACAAAAGATTTAATAAACAAAACAAAACAAAAAAAACACACACACAAATGACAATGTCTTTTAGTAGGCACTTTCACTTTCATTAAGTCTACAAATATTTTGTCGCTCACTAAGACGAGTCGTCTGATGTCAGAAGAATGATATTTTCCTACTTTGGAAACAAAATCTTTGGACACTTTCAGGTGATATCGGAGTTTAGGGTCCTAAATTATTTTTATCGAGCATATAGATTTGATCCTACATTTTAATTTGTCAGAGTTTGTCACACTTTGTCGACCCTGCTGGTCCCAAAGTATTGAAGCGTTTTAGTCTCATGCAAAGAAGATCAAGCTAATGCATGGCACATCTCACAATCCCACTTCATCAGCTACCTACGGGAGTTTGAATGGAGATGGAAAAACGACACATTTGCTTCATCTGGCGGAAACACATTTGGGAAAATTCTAAATGAATTAAAGTGCAATACCCTGTGTAACTTTTCTTGAACCTGAAGAAATAAATGGTTTTTTTTAAAGGTAGTGTTAATTGCTACAGAGTGAGGATGTAGCAATTAACACCACATTAATTGCTACAGAGTGGATTGGTAGCTCTTCTGCGTTTGGAGAATATATACATGATCTCATCAGCAACACCCTCAACCAACCTCCCACCACATGATATGATCCCACCAGCAACCCCCTCCAACCAACAACCATTACCCACCACATGATCCCACCAGCAACACCCTCCAACCAACAACCAACCAACCACCCACCACACATTATGATTATGATCCCACCAGCAACACCCTCCAACCAACCACCCACCACATTATGATTATGATCCCACCAGCAACACCCTCCAACCAACCACCCACCACATTATGATTATGATCCCACCAGCAACACCCTCCAACCAACCACCCACCACATTATGATTATGATCCCACCAGCAACACCCTCCAACCAACCACCACATGTTCTTTGACTTTGAATTTGATACATTATAGATTTGGCCTCCTCACATTTTTGGACCTGACAAATCTGAACCGGAAATGTTTAGGCTATTCACTCTTCCTGTTTAGGTCACTCTGTATCAATTAACATGGTGTTAATTGCTACATCCTCACTCTGTAGCAATTAACGTGGTGTTAATTGCTACATCCTCACTCTGTAGTAATTAACGGGGTTAATTGTTACATCCTCACTCTTAGCAATTAACGCTACCTTTCTTTAAAACAAAATATTTTTAAAGTTATTCATAAAAAATCTTGTTTTTAAGTTTAAATAAATCTTGAAAAAAAAAATAATAATTTAGGACCCTAAATCAAGATCATGTACTTTCAATCTTCCTCAGCCTCGTGGAGTAGTCCTACTTCTGCTTCTAAATAATCATTGAGAATTTTTAAGTTTTGTTTTTAGTTCACTCTTTCTTTCTTTCCTTTAACAAAGTGAATTCAGTCTCCAATTTGTATTTCTAACCTTAAACTTAGTCAAATCTTTGGAAACACACGTCCTCCTAAGTAGCAATTTTTTATTGTTGAGCTCCAGACTTCGCACTTGAAATTTTAATGTTCTTATAGATCTATTATCTTTTAATTGAGCTATCTTTTTCTCTTGCCTTGAAAGTCTTTGATTTTTGGCCCTGCGAACCTGAGTTCACAAACTCTGTGACTCTCTTCAATGCATCTCCTTTTCCTTCTGGCTAAGCATATCAGCATTTTTATTGAAGATATTAAATCTGTTTTCCATGACTATCTTGGCAAACAAATTTAATTCATTCTTGGAAAATCTTGGTTTTCATTTTCGAATTGCCGCCATTGTTTTGCCAAATATGAACCGGATGTAATCCTTCACGATAGCTTCAATAGTTTGTCGTTAAAGGAAAATTTCGATGACAAGGCTGGAACTTAATAGGGAATACAGTAGTCGCTGGTTAAATGCACGCTGTTTGGGAGAAGAGAAAAGCGTCCAATAACGTGTACCGTGCAGTAATGAGAAGCCATAGCCGGATTGACCATTAGGCAAATAAATCACGTGCCTTAGGCCAGCCAGAAATCTAGGTCACAACATAAAAGGGGAAATGATTATATATGGGTATATCAGGTGATGACAAAAATTTCCCTTCTTTTTAAATAAATAAATTTCATCCTTCTTTTTTGTCACACGTTCATATATTTTGCAAACCTCTCTTGAGGAAGGCAGGTGACTTGTACGGTTCGAGTTTCAACAACGATTTTTATTAATAATATATATTCAAAGGTCTCACTGTCTGCTTCAGATTGAATAATTTCTTACTGTCGACTTAACAACACCGTACCGTCTGCTGTAAAAATAAAAGGAAATGACAATAACAGAAACAATAGCATGTCGTAAAAGATTACATCATGAAAACAAAACATTGAGTAAAATAAGCAAAGATCTGATACTGGGTTGAGATCTAATTACACATGAACAACCAAGAAATAAACACGACTTCTTCATGGACCAGGCAATTAAGATCGAGCATATAGATTATAAAACCCTTATTTTGGTAATGAGTGACATGATAAAAGCGCTCCTCTGAATAGAAAACATTCATAATAACATAGGCCTATGCACATCGTCGCCAGGAGGGAATGACAAGTACATGTAAACAAAACAACAGGAGTAATGTAAAGACCATCAAGGTGACTTTAACAATGATAAAAAGTATATTTAAAAGGGACTCTATACTGTAGTTGTGGCATAAATAGCAAACAGTTATTATAAGGTTCATTTAATATGACAGGGGAAGGCTGAGTAACAGTTACAGTGTTTTGACCAACATGGGAATGATATAAAATTACAATGTTTTATTGTTTTGATATATCAATTCACAACAATATTGTTGCAAGTGATCCAGCTGTAGTGAAGAGATTTTGTCCCTTCTACAATAAGGGCTTTGTTTACAATAAACAATTGAATATACACTTCTTTGGTCTTTAAGTGCACAGATACTATTTACACATTTATTATAAAGTAGAGGCCACATTGAATAGGGGAAAGGAGCGGGCCACGTTTCTATGAAACTACGTCTTACATTGACTGATAATCTTTATTCTGGCTCTCAGACCATAGCCTAAGTGCTCTTTAAATGCACGAAAGGGGGTGGTGGGGCAGAAGGAAAATATTAAGCATGGAATCACTGCCATATGCTTGCTGGTCACTAAATAGAAGGCAAAATAGACCAATGACCAAGACTTTAGCGTTTAATGAGGGAAGTTCAAAGTAAATATAAGTGGGGAAATCAATATATCAAAACTAATTCAAGTTTGTTTCTTTTTCTTTTAAAGCTATCTCTCAATTTTGTTTAAAAGTGTCACTACTGATACATTACAATGGCATGACAACAAAATATTTGCAGGTAACAGAATGTGAATATGATCAACTTACCCTGGATGATTCTCAAACACATATCTCACCACCAGATGCACACAGAAAGAAGAGAGTGAGCAAGTCAATAACCAGATTATATATATAGTAGATCAGAAGGAAATGTGAGGGCGTCATGAATCCAAACTGATTGGCTCAAAAAGACAAAACTGCATTCTTAGGCTAGGCGCGCACAGGGGCGACAGTTTTCTAGTCGCCCAAGTGTAAACAATGAATTAAAGAAGCACCATTCTTAGGCAACTCCAGTTTCTGGCAACTAAAAAGTTTGTGTTTGCCACTACTTGCCGGTTCACTAAACAGTTGCGCAACTAAAGTTGCCATGCGCACCTTAGCCTTAGCTCACAACAGTTCCATGGCAACGAAAGCGGTGGTGAGTTTAAACCGATTGGTTCAAGCAGATAATACAATATTCTTAGCTTGCAACAATTCCCATGGCAACGAAAGCTGATTGGCTCAAAACAACATTATTGCTAACAACAATGTCATGAGGAGGCCAGCGAAAGGGTTGGGGTGAGCCCAGGGGTGGGGGTGGGGGTGACAGTCCAAAATGATGGGCTCAAAATAATCAAAACATACAATAAAAGAGGTGAGTGTAGGAGGGAAGAAGCAGACAGTGTAGACGGACAAATACACTCAAACGCACACTCAGTACAAAACTGAAAACTACTCAGATCTCAGACATAACAGTGTCACATTTTGATGAGCAATCGCCTCGCAATACGCCTGTGAAGCACAACGACTGGAAACGTGTTATGTGATGTTGTGTTGCGACAATTACTTTTATCTGTGATAGAGGTTTTGGCTTTTCGGTGTGGTAATGAAATTGTTTGCTCCCGAGACAAAGGTAATTATTTGGGCATCTTGGAGTTGATTAAGCAGTGTAATCCATCTATTTTTGTTGCAGCACATACAGACCAGCTAGCCATCATTCTTCGCTGTCCGTTTGATGTATCATCAACCTGGGGAGCGTTTTCTGAAATTCGTCATTATCTCTAGTCACACAGGGCAGAATCTTGCTGACACCAACTTCGAAAATTGGCGTGGTCAGACATATGATAGTGCCAGCATGAAGCAAATCTTGAAAAGGAAGAATAATTCAATGGACTATAATATTCCTTATGTTTCCCACTCTTTGAATCTATTTGGTCAGTCAGTTGTGGATTGTTGGGTTGAAGCAGTTTTTGTTGTTGAATAAGTACAGCGCCTGTTTACATTCTTTGTAGCATCAACTCATCTTTGGGTGTCCTGACAACCCATTTTATGAGAGCCCTGAATGCCCTTTTCCCAAACATCCATCAGACACTCGATAGTCTGCCCGAGCTAATGCCACGGAAGCAGTTTCCATGGGGTACCACCAGTTTTAACATGCTCTCCAGGTAACCTCTGGGGGTGCTTCTTAGAATGGCAGCTCACGAAATAAAGCAGATGGATTGGCAAAACAATTAGATACTACTGAAGTTTCTCTAATGTGTTTGGAATTTTGCAGCGCTTCAACCACAGTTTGCTGCAAAGTCCCACCATCGAAAAATCACCACCTATTGTTCTTCTAAAGAGCTTGGACGAATTTATCCATGAATACCGAGAGAAGTTTGACCATTATGAGCATCAGGCACATAATTGTTGTGATAGCAGAATACTATACAAGTTAAAGTCACACCTTTTGTGTCATCGTCGGTCAACTGAAAAGTGCACTGCAAAAACGTATTGAGGCATATTCCATGGTGCTGCAGAAGGTTTGGTGTTTTGACTGAGTATGATTATGTCTGATGAATATATCGAGACTGGTATTTCAAGACTTATTGGTGTGTATTCAAAATACTTGTCTTCCGACTTTCAATCAGAATTTGGTCAATTTATAATATGTAGGTAAAAAGAGCAGAGACCCGATGAAATAGCACCAACTGAAAGTGCTCAGGCGATGTTTCACATGATGCACACTATTGGAGTTCATCATACATTTCTGAACACGGAACTAGCAATCCGAATTTATCTATCTCTAATGGCTATGGACTGCTCAAGGGAACGCCCTTTTTTAAACTAAAAAGAACTAAAGATGTTGAATGATCAACGATGGGTCACAACGTCATGGTATACTGTCACTCTCTGCATTGAAAGTGATTGGCTTTGTACAATTGACTTTAAAAAGCTTACTGACGAATGTACAGTCGCCACTGTGCACAAAGTTGTAATGTAGCTTTTGTAAGCTTATAATAATTATTGTACTGTAAAAAAATAATTGGTTCTTCTGATTTTTGTTATGTAATCAATTATCTATATCTAAATTCAACTTATATCCCTTGTAATGAAGGGATGTATGTGACTCAAAATATCTATATTTTCAGGCCGCCTGTCAATCTGCGTCTTAGGGTCAGCAGGGCCTTAATCCGGCTCTGTGAGAAGCTACTCAAGTAACTTTTGTAAACTGTAAGTGTGTACAATAATCACATGTATCGGCTACTCTGTCAAGCACTCTCCATCAAATCACAATCATTCTGTGTGTTGTTGACACGTGAGTCTGTTCTATTGATCATACAGTAGACTCTGGCGAAATGTGCGACGAGTGTGCCGCTGTAACTGTACCCTAGTACAAGGTGATGACGATGACATCTCACAACTCACACGGGTTTTCCTATATATTAAATTATATAGACTGTTGATTTTCACGGTCTTTCCTTTTTTTTCTCTCTCGTTTAATGCATTGAAGACGAAGTACGGATTTCACAGATTCTCATGATGTCACAATTTTGTAGTTTTGAGTGTGCAATTATGCGTACCTGGCGTGCATTTATGGATACTTATTATATCAAATAGCCTTGGACTATTTAAATTGTCACGTCACATTTAATATCCAGTCTACAAGAGCGAAATAGAGAACTGACGAAACTTTGATACTTCATATGTTTTCATATCCGGGTTACGAGAAGCGGTTGACATGGCAGAGACAACTTTTTACTAGTACTGCTAATTTGGAATTTCCAATAGGTATAGAATATCTAGCTAGATCTAGATCTAGATCTAGATCTAGATTTCAAGAAATTTAATTCTGTTATATTTTATATAAATAAACAACAAAAACATATTGTTATATATCTAGCACCTGGTTTCTTATGACAGTTTCAGCACAAATTATAGATATATTAAGTAAGGATGAACTGTCTGCCTCCAATGTGAACGCGACTCAACTAACTGCAAGACATGCCCCTTTGTGGACGGCTCCACAACCATTCAGTTCCTAGACAGACCTGGACAGTGAATGGGCAATTCTCCTGCGCCTCTCGTAATGTAATTTATGCTCTTTGCTGTAGTCATTGTGGAATGGCCTATATCGGAGAAACTGGCTTGCAACTCTTCAACATATTTGGCCATCACAGGAGGGATTTGAAAACTGCGAAAGCAAGCCGTTGCCTTTGCATTTTAATGGACCAGGACATCGAGGAACCCATGACCTGAAAGTGTGCATTCTCAGGTCATGTACCTGCGGTGCTGGGTCTAGAAGTCTATAGAGAACCGACTTATAGTAAGATTGGGCACAATCAACCCTGATGGTATGAACGTCTTACACCACTTCATATAATTTTTTCTGCTGGAGTAACTCCCATAGTCGGACACACGCTATCTATCACTATCCATGACCCTTCACCATCCTATACCCTACCCCATCCGCCCCCTCCCACCACCCCATGAAAATATCCCACCTTACCCTGTCCTCCTTCCCCACCCCTTCCTATCCCGGGCAAAGTTGGGTCCCTCTGGTAGTTTACACTCTGTGTGCTTATCTATGGTACTCAATGGTAGGCATCTTTGCACACATTTTTTACGTTCACCACTTACCGGAAGCAACTTGCGCATGGTTTCTTACTATTACGGAATACACCCTATTTCATCGCTAAGGAGAAAACACTTTTATTAAAGACTTCGAAGCTTCAAACCATCAACTAGTGCTAATTGGCATTTCAGATAAAAGTCGTTTACTCTGTTCCCTTATTCCATCGATACATTTGTAATTTGTATACATTTCGCACCTTTAGTGTACATTTTTGCCTTTATTGATACTTCCTTTCATTCATTCTCTATCATTTCTTCTTTCTAACCCCGTGAGATATAGATCTAGTCTTATAGTATCCTATTTTTCGTTCTTGTTTCCCATACTCATACCTCTCTCTCCCTCTCTTTCTTCCTTGCCTTTTTTTTCTCTCTCTCTCTCTTCTCTCTCTCTCTCTCTCTCTCTCTCTCTCTCTCTCTCTCTCTCTCTCTCTCTCTCTCTCTCTCTCTCTCTCTCCCCCTCTCCCTCTCCCTCTCTCTCTCTCTCTCTCCTCTCTCTCTCTCTCTCTCTCTCTCTCTCTCTCTCTCTCTCTCTCTCTCTCTCTCTCTAGATTCTCTCTCTCTCTCTCTCTCTCCTTCTCTAGATTTCCTCATCTTTTATTACTTACAAACTTTTCATGTTTTTATTTCATTCTAGATCTGAACCTTCCATTCTCACGCCTATGTATTCTTCACATGATCCCCTTTACTTACATTTCTTATCATCACTGTCTTTTTCTTTCTTTTCTTCCTCCTTTCTGTTTTTTTCTTCTGACATCACATTGTGATGCCTGAGGTAGTGCTTAGATTTAGATCTAGATTCTAGAATATATATTTCTCATTTGTTGTCTGATGAAGGGTTATACCCGAAACGTCACGTGTTTGTTCTGTCTTTATAAGGGGAGTTGTCACTTATTTTCATATTTCTGCCTCGTACTTGTAGTCATAGTCATAAAAATTGAAAAGCTGTTAACATTATTATTATGGTTACTTACTTGTAGTTTTGATGACCATGAATCTCATCTGAAACTGAATCAGTTGAGTTATCGTTACATTACATGTATGACAATATGCAAAGTTACTGTCTTAATGCCTGCCGCCATAATGCTTGTTCTCCTAAATGCCCGAATCTCAGCAAAAATGATTTTTTTCTACATTTAATTGCTCACCTAGTCTTGTGTAACACTCGCGTGCCTAAGAGGCAAAATAGGTCATCGCTTAGTTCGAGCAGTTGTGTAGGTGCTTCTATTCGAGTGGTACTTCTATTCGAGTGAATCTCACATGGTTTCACAAGTAGGTCGGGAAATACCTTATATTATGATGTCACAAGGTCAAAGGATGGGATTCCTACTCTTATTCGCATTATTCATTGGGGAAAAATTAATTTGCAATTCTCAGCGGTCGTGCATTGTGTCACCTGTCCGGTCACCTGTGACTGCATCTCAGTCACTATGTGTTGGCTCTTGGTCACCTTACTTTTGGACTCTTCTTGCAAACTTGGTCACACAAATGATGAAATAAGTTAAAACTGGTATTTTAGAGTTTAGGAACTTATTTTAACATTTAAAATCATGACAATAACACACATTAAACTAGATGTGGCATTCTCCCTGCTCGATTGTCTCGGTCGCTTGCCACACTTATGAGCACTTTGTCACTCTTTTGTCATCCAAATACTTATAATATATTATATAAATTGGTATTGCAAAGACAGAGAACACTTGAAATTGTTGCAAGACACTATAAACATCATTTATCTATTATTTAGATATATATCTAGAAATCTAGGTCTATCTCTAAATGCCAGAATTGGTGACACACAATGTTTTTACCATCCAGGCACTCGGGCACCCCTTTTCCCGTCAAGCTTGGAAAACTTGGACAGTCAATTTCGATGACTCATGTCCTAAAAATAACTAGTCATGTGTGCCTGTAAAGCGGAACCAGAGCTGCACATGCTTAGAAGTCACACAACCCTACTATTTTGTTAAGCTTAAATGTAAGCAAGCCGACTCGTCACCTGGCAGTGCCAGTGGCACGGATGTAGATCGATTTTTTTGGTAACAGTACTGATATATTTGGGTTCTTTCTAGGTCAAAGGTGGACATAAGAGGTTTACAAAGCGAATGATAGGAGTAATGTTAGGTTTACTTATTTGAAGTAGAAAGTATACAAAAGTGTGGCAATGATCGAGTAACCGACATATCGAGCAGTTGACACACAAACAAGACTCTAAATTTAGATGAAAACGCCCATTTGAAAACCATAAATGTCCAGTCTCAATGGCAACTATGGAATCTTCTCCAAATTATCATAAAGTAGAGCTACGTTTGTAATTGATGTAAAAATTCTTATCTTTTCATTTATAATAATATCCCATCGCTAATAGGGCTAACTCATCAACAATTATGCCATATCAACAATTTATATATATATTATATATATATATATATATATATATATATATATATATTATATATATATATTGTATTATTTTGTAACCACCCTTTCTAGACCGGTACTCCTTAAAAATTAATGTCCTGCTTGACCCGGAAGTGAATGCAACTAAAACAAATGGCCAGGTGGATTTTGATTTATTAGCCTATAGAGATGTCAAATAGTGTTAACTATCAGTAGTATCTGATTTATATATTGTTGAGTGTATACATTTTATTATATATGTATCTATCGGCACTCCTTTAGTCCCGTTTGGGTAGAATTTCTAAGATCGTGGTACTGATTTATTTTTTGCTGGTGACTTTTAATTCAATATAAAGTAAAGATAATACTTATCAAACCATGTTTACATATAAATTATTCTAGCACATTTCAATGGACAAAAAAATCATGCAGTTATTAGATAACTTGACTAAATTTCACGTTTAGAAATGTGGCCAATATATAAACTTGCCAATGTCACCTAAAACCTAAAATCAATACAATAATACAATGTCAATTGAGTGTCTCACAAATCTCTCTAGATACTAATAAAAGGGTTTGTCACAGACCAATACGTTACAGTCTGTTGATATTGACATTTGAACTGCTCATGTTCAAACTATCAGTCCGTTGTCTTAAGTTTCCCACTCTGCAGGGTTGGCCGAAATTACCATAACCCGTCTCATACAGTATCCTATGAAATAAGGTTGCAACTGAAAATGACCTCTCAAATGCACGCCCTTACTTTTTTCCCTTGCTTTTACCTCACAAAAACCCATCCCTAACTTTTTTTTTTACCCCATTAAAAAAATCTTTATGTCCCTTGGGGATGCTCAATTACAGAAATCCTTTCAGAGAATGTCATCACCAACATGGCTATGATGAACCTAAAGTGTTTGTCATTAAGTGAGTGCAATATTGTCAGGAAAAAAAAAAAAGTTACTGGTGAATATATGAGCTTTCCAATCATTTTAAACAGTCCTTTAAAGTAGATGATTAAGTTGAGTTGTTTTTTTTTCTTTCTCACCAGCTGTGACCATTGTTACCTACCAAGAGGAATAGAAGCATCTAATGAATCAAAATGATGATCTTGGCCTATTTCATCTTCATAGCCTTGGCTATCTTGTGCCTGCTTTTCCAATACTGGGCTCATCGGACACGTCGTAATGTCAACGTGGGAAACAACCCCAGTTCATCAAGTTTCAAAGAGGCTACTTTGCCGTTTACTTGGTGGCCATGTTTGCAGACTGGCTGCAAGGCCCCTACTTATACAAACTGTACAGCTATTATGGTTTCCATGAACAGCAAATAGCTGTCCTGTATGTCTTTGGATTTGCAGCATCTGTTATTTTTGGAGCATGGACCCCAATAGCTGCGGGTCAGTTTGGCCGTAAAAAGTTGTGTATCTTCTTTACCATTGCTTACTCAGTATCATGCATGTTGAAGTTGTCTCAGAGCTATGGCATCCTATTGATTGGACGGCTGGTGGGTGGACTTGCCACATCAGTTCTTTTTACAGCATTTGAAGCCTGGTATATCCATGAGCATTTAGAAACACATGACTTCCCCAAGGAGTGGATTCCGATTACATTTCAGAGAGCCTCTATGTGGAATGGTATACTGGCTGTGTTGGCAGGAATCACGACCAATGTTTTTTCTGAGTGGATCGGTTTAGGTCCTGTAGCTCCATATATGATGGCAGTGCCATTTCTTATTTTTGTTGGGGTCATCATCTCAACGCACTGGAATGAGAATTACAGTATGCATAAGGTGAAATTCAGTGGATTGTGCTATGAAGGACTTCGTGACATAGTCTCAAATAAAAGAATTTTTGTCATTGGAGCCATGGAAGCACTCTTTGAAAGTGTAGTGTATATTATCATCTTCTTGTGGACACCAATTCTTGAGCCTGGAAAACCGTCTCTGGGGATCATCTTTTCCTGTTTTATGATCTGCATCCTCATTGGACAGGCAGTGTTTCAAATTTTGTCATCCAGAGGCATCCCCATCACAAAATCCTTCTTTTTGTTGTCATTCTTTCCCTTGTGTCGATACTCACTTGTGTTTACTCAACTAACCCACATACTCGTCACCTCAATGCTTCGCTTATTGCTTTCTTGTTGTTCCAATTCTGTGTAGGTCTGTACTTTCCAGCTATGAGTGTTTTGAGGGTGAGAGTGATTCCAGACATGCACCGTTACGCCATCATGAACTGGTTTCGTGTTCCGTTAAATCTCATCTCCTGCGCTGTACTTATGTTACTTCATGAGGATGTTTTCTTACATGGGAATTACCTCATCCTTTTGGTGTGTGTTGGCCTTCTCTCTCTCATGTTGTTAGCGACACTCCAATTCATGAAGATGCCTCTATCGCAGGAGGAGCTGGATGAGGAACAGGGAAACAAAGACATGTTGCTCATGGAATCTGAACACATTCACAATATCTTTTAATATCTTTTTATTATAATTCACAACATTCATTTTGAAATGTCATGTCAGCACATCTCAAGCATATCTGGTGTTAAAGACAATTATCATATTTCAAAGATAGCAAGGCTGTAATAATATTCTGCGTTATATATTTTGAAATCAATTGTTTGTTATATATATACATTGTCACATCTATTCTATCTATTTACGAAAAGAGGGAAGCATCGTGATCTAATAATGGAATTTCACCTCTGTCTTTATCCTCTGTATTAAAATGAGACAAAAATGTTTGTGGAAGCTGAGGACATATATGTTTCTATACACATGGAACTCGGAAGTAGCGGAATCGCCGTGACTGACCACAAAATCTTGTTTTTTCCAGGCTTGCGCGATGTTAACAGTATGATAGAAATCAGCTAAAAGTCTAGTCCTTTGTCTGTCTACGTTTGTGCCCACACTTTTTGTTGATTATCTGGTTTTGTTTCTTTTTTCCAAATGTCACACAAATTTTTGTTCTTAGAATTTAAAATCTTGAATGTACAGGTGGCACATGCCAAGACTTTCTTCCCTTCCTCTCAGTTTTCATTCCTTGCACCACCAAGCTGCCATCACTTGGCACTAACCGACTACAGACTGATCCAGGTGACTTGAAATCATTGGCACTTGACGAGAGAGGTGCTATTAGTCTAACCTACCTCCCGTGCCCTCCTCTCCCCTTGCTATCATCATCAATTCTCTATTAATTTTCAATTTGTGTAATGCAGTTCTACAATGTGCTAGGTGTACATGCATGCCCACCGACTGGCCATACTTTGTGATGACAAGATGACACCTGACGAGATCTAGTCATTTTTGTTATCGCACGTGTTGGCTTTTTGTTTACCAATTTTTTAAATTATAAATGTACGATTTGCCTTTTGCCTCTTAATCTTATTTATGTTACAGTAATATTAGACTTAGATGAGATGTGACAAGATGATCTTGTTAAATTCAAGTTGGCTATCTTTTTTTATCTCGCTACCTACACATTTTTTTTTTTATATTGGCTTAGAAAAGGGGAGATATAAACAGGGATTTGGATTGATTGCGATATTTCCGAGTTTTTCGTTATTTCTGAGCTCACTACTTTCGAGTTCCACTGTATATAGTGCAACATGCATTTGTCGAACTTGCTGGACTAACAGATATTTATAATTTCGAGGAATCCATGATTCAGGGAACACGTAAATGCATTAAGTGCTCTTACACTTTCACTACAACTACAATTATTTGTTCTATTCTTGGCCATTTCCAAGTGACAAATGTAGATAAAATAATAAAACATTGATTGGAAGAAATGGAGGCGAACAGCGGATTGTAAATATATTGGTAATGCAAGGTATAAAGAGATGGATGAGGTGAGAATGTAGCTCAGAGCATGGGTCATTGGCTGGCAGGCTTTTAGACTACTGTGAGACAGGAAGAAATTATTATTGCTTCACACTGCTTGAGCAGCAGTCTAATGGTTTAGAGAATCCATAAAAACGTTTGACTTTTGTGTGAAAAAATTTAAACAAAAAAAGAAATAAGTTTGGATGACGCCGTTTGTTCAAAGAAGCTGTGAATTCGACGAATGTGTGATTGACATGTATATGCATGTTATTAGCTGTCTATAATATACAAAAATGTCATATATATATCCTGAATGCTATATATCAAGTACAATTATTAGATCTATTGAATCAGTACTTGATGTATATAATAATGCATACCGGGTAGTATAATTAATTATTGATCAAAGAAATGCAACAAAACTTAGATTGAATTCTTCACTTCTTTAAACTTCTTACCTGAGAAGGAAGAAAAACATACCCAAAACCATAGAGAATCTCAATGTGATGCGATGTCACAATAGTAAAGGGAATAATGATACATATTAAGAAGATAAAGAAAATAAGAAGAATATAATTAGTACTATAATAGTAGAACCTACAGTTATATATAATATATATAGTAATGATATACAATAATATAATAAGTAAAGTTCCTTTAAGGCCTATAGAGCCGGAGCTTATCCCAGTTTCTATAGCGTGAAGCGGACCAAGTGACAATTATCACCTCCTGGCCAGGACGCTAGTCTGACGAGGTTTTACTCCCAAGCTAGTGCTTGTACACATTTGCACCTGGGTAGAGTGGGGAAAATACGTGTTAAATGTCTTTCCCAAGGAACATAACGTCGGCCCTGGCTTTGCTAGATTCGAACCCGGGACCTCATGATCCCCAGTCTGGCAGCCTAACCGACGCCACACACAATAATAATATAATGATAACAGTATTAATGATATTGATAGTGATAGAAAAAATAATTCTACAGTTATCTATATATATATATGATATAATTCTGAGATGGTCATTCTTTTGTGCGTCAAAGGCTCTGATGCCAAGCCACCGAGAGTAACCATATTTTGCATCATATAGGGTCTATATGATCCCAAGATCATTTTCCTTTCATGAAATTTCTACCAGAAGGAGCAGTGACATTAGATTTAGGAGAATTTCATTGTTTTCACATCTTTGAGTAGAATTTTCATTCACCTAAGCCACTATTTTTAACAGGTTCTATAAATAAAAAGTTAGAATAGTATCGTTTACGCCCAACCTCTTATTCTTAACCTCAAAATCAAGTACTGACTCAATCTAATTAATCGTACTTGATATTACCTGGGCTATAACATTATGTTTCATGGTCATGGTATATATTCCATCTTCAGACTTCAAGTATTTGAAATGTATGATGCAGCTACGATGAGGAATGAAAAATACCTCTTGAAGTGACATGCCGTCCGTCAACTGTAGCATAATTGTTGTAAGCCCTAGTGCATGTATTCCCAAATGTGCTCTGTATTTCTTTTCTCTAAAAATTGATATCGTCCTAGAACTTCTCTATGAATTTCTAAACGCTAATGCCAGATATTTTTCACTCTTGAACATATTATATATAATTATACGTATTACATTGGAATCTCTCAAATCAGGAACCCGGGCAATCAGGAAACCCGGCAAATCGGGAAGAATTTCCAGGAACAGAATTGTTTTTAAATATTTTACCTCTCTAAATGGGAAAGGTCCCCGGCTAATTGGGAAAATTTGGTTTGAGCGGCTGACACCTTGTCTCTGGATTACCGAGTCCCACTTGTCCAGGAGGTGATGTATTATCACCTGCTTATTTTCACACCACATAAACTTAGATTTATAGCTTTGGCTCTACAGGCTGTAATATAAATGGCCTTGAAGAATCTTTACTATATTAATATTATATATATTGTATTGTATAAAATTTGATCACTTGCGCAATGTTCCAAATGTAATGGTTCTGTATTTAGATACATGTGTGACGATTTACCTAAACAATAATGCAGTCAAGTTTTATTCACTCCAATGACAATTCTGTTTGGACTATTTGAATATATGTTTTTGTGCATACGTGAAGTGAAAGTCAATGTTAGTGAGTTTCCAACCTGTGGTCAAATTGTGGATATATGACCATTAATGAGTTATTGACGGGTGTGACATATTGACCTCGTTGCTCATTGAGGGTGAAAGTGGATGCTCATTCTTTCTCAGTACATGTTATAGGCAATATAAAATTGTCGTCCATTACAATAGGTATAAAATATTTTATTTATTACAATGTACTTTATTCCATCGTGGCACATGCATTTGATAAATCTGTGTGATAATTGTATCATGTCATGTTGTATAATAACGACAGCAGTGGGGTATAAAATATGTATTTATTAAATTGCAATTATAATATTTATAATTGCTGATGTGTTGACGATATGTAATGTTCTTTCTTAAATGGGTTCTTGATTTGTTGTAGAGGTGCTTTTGTGAAGCTGTGTGTCTACACACATGATAGGCGTGTTTTATTCATTCACTTGTACTTGTACTTTACTACTTGTACTTGTAGAGTCAGTTTGCTGAAGTTGTGAATTTGATTCTATTGATGTCCAAAGGTTTTTTTTTCTGTCTATTCCTTGTGTTTGTCTTGTCTTCATTCCTACGGGCTTTAATATTATTTCATGTCCTTATTTTTCACTTTTGACATGCCCCTTGTCTCTCTGTTTGTCTTGGTTGAAATATAAAGTACCGTAGCTGTGGCATTATCATGGTTGTAACAATGCAAGGTCATATATTCATCTGCATTCTAGTTGGTGGGTGTTAATGGTAGGCCCTACTTTTTTCCTTTCACCCTTTTGCATATATTGTTTCATCTTGCTGTTTATTTTTAATTCACCCTGAAATCATTACAAATGGGGGACGAGGTAAATTCCAATTAGACAAAACAAACAATCGGCATTCTTTTTAATTTTTTTCTCTTATAATTACAATTGATTATTATACACACAAATGTGCTGGAAGGCAATGTTTGAACTATCATGTCATAATGTAAATTGTATGCTTCCTTTTATCTTTGGTCGGTGGTTGGCGGGTGCTCCTAGTGGTAGGTCCTATTTCTTTTCTTTCACCTTTCAACTTATCTTTCATATTGCTGCTTCCCCAGAGTATATAGTGGACAGTGTAAATTGAAATGAAATAAACAAACAAATTTAATCTTTGTTGAAGTGTGTATCTTCATGGCAGGTGGCACTATTTGACTTTGACTAAATCTACATAGAGCTGAATAGGACGTGTACTATTCCACAACATGGCAAATGGCGCAAGTTGCATGTATACCACCCGTAGCAATTGATAATGTTACTGCGTGAGATACAATGAATAGATTGGATTGGATACAATAGAAATTAATAATTGATGGAGACAATGAAGGAAATGTCAAGGAAGTGGAAAGATTGGTACACAAAGAAGAGTACTTTATATCAATTCATGTACAGCAATGATATATTTCCCATGCAAGACGTAACCTGCACTTTTCCCGGATTGTGGCAAATAAGGGAAAGAGTCTGTGCTCACTACTCATCATTGTAACTCAAAGGTCACTTGGATCTTCTTCTATTTCTATTATCAAGCATTTCAACCACTTGCCGTTATCCTTGAACTTTTCATTGATCAGATCATGAAGCAACCATAAATGAGATGTATGGCTGTGAAGCTTGTAGAACGTAGGCCTACAAATTCTGGGTTAAAACCCTCAGCATAATTTGCTAATGTCTTTTTATTATTTTTAAAAAAGAGCTGTTTTATCTGCCTTGATAAATCGTTTTCTCCTATTTACTACTGGCATTACTCACTGACAACCCAACTCAACCCCTCCCTGCCTACCCGATGTGTTTTGGGTTGCTTTGCAGCTTATGCCCAGTCACCTTAAGTAAGTAAAGTTCCTTCAAGGTCGCACGGCCCATGGACCCGGAGCGAATCCCGGTTTCAATAGCGTGAAGTGGAACAGGTGACAATAATCCCCTCCTGGCCAGGACGCTAGTCTGACACAGGTTTTTACTCCTATTACCTAAGCCAGTGCTTGTTGTACCCATTTGCATCTGGATAGAGTGGGGAAAATATGTGTTAAGTGTCTTTCCCAAGGAATACAACGTCTGACCTAGCTTTGCTAGGATTTGTACTCCGGATCTCATGATTCCCAGCCTGGCAGCCTAACCGTCGGCCACCGACGCCACAGCCATCCTTAGAATGTAGTATTATCTGTGATCATTTCAAAGTGAATGGTTGGCGGGCGCTACTGGTTGGTAGATAAATAAGAATAAGATAGACAGACAGTCAAAGACAGGGTAGAGGAGGAAAAGAGAGTTAGATAGACAGAGACATAGAAAGAGGGGATGGGAGAGTCAGACAGACAGAAAAAACACACAGAGAGAGGAGAAAGGAGGGAGGGAGAGAGAGAGTGATAAAGGGTTTCAAGTGATTGTGAATATGAGCTAATTAAATGATTCATTATACTGAGATTATGGAGAAGGTTAATTCTTAAGAGAAAAAAAAGAAAAACATTACAAATTGCAAATATTTTACATACATGTATACAATATGTATTTTTTATTATTGTTTGCTCATTTTTGTTGAGTTCTGTTATTTTGCCATTGTATGTATTCCCACCCATCCCCTTCTATTTTATTTTGATGTCGTACCATTAACATATCGCTGTACATATGAGCTCCAAAGTGAAACGCTTCATTATGACAAATGCACTTATTTGAGAATAATAATATTAATATCTTGCAGACATTCATATTCGCTATATGAGAAACCAATTAATGAATTATTTTTGATTTTGTTGATGGCTTCCGCTTTGGGTTTGTTACAAATTAAAATATACTTTAATGTTTTGCAAATACCTATTGTCTCTTTCTGTTTCTTTCTTCTTTTTAAAAAATATTTTAAAATAGTTTTTATCTCTTCATTTGTTGATGTTTCAAATTGTCTGTAAAGACTAAAACTAATGTAAACAAATGAAGACATGGATCATTGTGATGTAAGATATACATGTACATAATAATACTTATAGCTTCAGTTATCTCAGAGAGGGAGGGAGGGATGGAGAGAGAGATGAGAGAGAGAGAGAGAGAGAGAGAGAGAGAGAGAGAGAGAGAGAGAGAGAGAGACAGACAGACAGACAGACAGACAGACAGACAGACAGACAGACAGACAGACAGACAGACAGACAGACAGACAGACAGACAGAGAAGTATATATGGCTGTATGCAAAGTGAATTACAACATCCCCATTTGCATGACACAGTACAAGCAAATTACGATCTTTCCGAGAACCATACCTGTACCAGATTAGAACAAGTTGCCTCAGGAGGCTGTGTGTGACGGCTGGCCTTTCATCTCTAGAACCCCTTTCCCACCCCAAACCTCCTGACCACCATTCCCCACAATTTCCCCTCCACCTCCCAGTCCCATTCATTTCTTTACTTCCCCCCCCATCCCCCCACGACTGCTGCAGTGAATTCTCACAACAGCGCAATCTTCGGCAATCTCCCCAGATTACGGCAGAACTATCAACAAAGTGATGTTGGTCGTAGTATAAAGGAAGGAGAAGAAGACAGTAAAAAGTCAGATGGCATGGGACGATTACAAAACAAATACAATAGAATACATGAGGTTGATTATGACGATTCGACGTGTAAACAGAAAAT
>JAXRKP010000542.1:250000-257500 GCA_037039925.1 Doris montereyensis
ATCTGATCACATAACAATGTTTATAATACTTTGTTACTTTAAATAGACTGCACACATGATAGGGATCCATGAATATCAAAAGGAAAATGAATACAAAAACTTTCCTTTTGTGGGATTTTTTATCTTTTAATATAGCCATTGATCTTCTCTTTTTCTTTGTAAGTTTACATATTGTAACATCCAACTTTTCCAACATTTTATTGTCCATCGTCAATCAATCAGTATGCACAAACTTATGCAAATTAGGTAACATCACTGGTTTCACTGTCGGCAACATAAAATTTAGGATTCTTTCCCTATTATATGTTGTCCAGACCTTTACGGACACCCTGTACAAACAAAGTTCGTTCACTACTAATACTACTATCACTCGCACACCACAGGGAATTTTTCCATTTCCTCCACTATTACTTTTTATAAATATTATCCTACTACAAGGAGGATTGCCTGCTCCTTTCTATTTCTTATATTTTAATTTCTAAACAATATTTGCTGTTAAGTTAACATCACAGGGAAAAAATAAGTAACATGTATACTAATAATATAGCTGCATTCTGATTTGAAAAGGTCCTCATGGAAAAGCTGCTTATACTTAAGTTATACAGTAGAAATACTTTAAGACCGAAATGTTGGGGACCCTCTAAACCATTTTGGTTTAAAGGCATTTTGGTTTTAAAGCAAGTTCTCTTTTTTGCAATGTTTTTAAAAGGGGGTAACTATGTTTGGATTGGGTTGTTTCCCTTTTGTTAATGTTGATGAAGAAAGAGGCCCTCTTGGTGACCCATAATAATGTAATTGTTTTGATTTTTGTTTTTTTTTTGTTTGTTTTTTGTTTGTTTGTTTGTTTTTTGGGGGGCTTTTTTTGTTTTATTTTTATTTTCCTATTCATTCATACTCTCATTCACTACTTAATACAAAATACAGATTTGGATCATCAGGTATTCATCTTTCATTCAGTCTCTTCATCTTTATTTCATTAAAACAAGAAAAAAAAGGAAAATAGGAAAGGGGTGGGATAGGGATACAACTTATAAGGCTTTCTTGAAAAAGTTTGTTATAGATGTTGTGGCGTGATTTTGAGACGGAGAGTCTATCCACGTAGATGGGCGAAACTTCGTTTCTTCACGAGCCTTTTGTAGCTTCTCCCTGTCCTTCAAAAATGGTTGATAACGTTGAGTTAGGGATGCCGTGCTTTTTACATTATGTCTCCCGTCTTGTTTAATTTCTTTTCGTCCACTTCCGAAAGAATATTGAGTTTTAAACTCCAATGTGTATGCACAGTGTTGTTTTAGACATCTTTGACCTGGCTGAATTAAAACTAAAAAACCCCAGAAACGATCAAAAGTTCTCGTGATAGTGATAGTGATAAATGAATTAAATGAATGATGCACAAGCGACTGGGAGACGAAGTGAATGGAAATGAAACGCATCAATGCTAAACTCTACACACCCACCCTATCCCCCGTGTTGAAAAAAGGCCTAAAACACAAGCAGACACACACACATACACATGCGCACGAACACACATACCAACGAGTACAACACTTAAACCGGCGTACCAATGCGAAGTTATCTACACTCCACTTAGGCCTTACCCACGTGCTTACAACACTATACACTTACCACAAGCAAGCAAGAACATACTCGCCTGCGTGGTTCTACACCCCCACCTCCCCCCTTCCCGTGCCAGTCCCCCGCTATCTTCCCTTCTCGCCGTCTGAGCGACGTGCAGTGATTGAAGGGTTTGACTACCACCCCCCCTCCCCCCTCATCTACTCAGCTACGCTCTTTATTTCATCCTTTCTACTATTATATTTTAATTTCTAAACAATATTTGCTGTGAAGTTAACATCACAGGGAAAAAATAAATAACATGTAATATATAGCTGCATTCTGATTTGAAAGGTCCCCATGGAAAAGCGCCCCATATGTCTTCCAATGCACATATATATAAAATACGAAATTGCCCAATTGTTTAAACTGAAAGTCAAGAGATACTATTGCAGCTAATTGTAGGTCTCACTTGGCCACTAATTAAAAATGGATTACCTCCCTTGCGGAAGCAGATTGGTTACAACAATACTCTTCTTGAATCCCGTTTTGATTTTTCTCAAAATGATTAAATCTTGATTGTTAAATGAGATAGAAAGAAAATATGTTTTCGTTGTCCATGGATGTAAATATGGAGAAAAATGATGTAGGGACAAGGTGTGAACTCAAGCATCGATTGTATTGATAATTAAAACGCAACAAAAAATGTATTAATTCATTTATCTGATCTATTTTGATCTAGGATCTTGAGATCAGAGGTTTCTTGGCAGATGTGAAGAGGAAGAGAGATGAAAGCCATTCCTGAAAAGAAGTCGGCTGTCCTATGAACGGTGTCGCAGGATCTACGACTCTGAGATGCAGCGAAAGATTGAATTTGTGATGAGAAAGAACAGACCTGATCCATTTTGAGATGATTGCAGCAAGGAGTGTTTGTTTGACAGGTTGAGTGAATTGGCAGGAGTGTGATTGAGAGATGTAAAAATGTAATCATGTGTGGTTGTGTGTAATGTAGTCGCAATTCAATTTTATACAATGAGTGTTGTTGGTGGGGGAAAAAAGGAGCACTAGTGGTACACATGTATTCATTGTATGGCTTGGAAGTTTGGGAAAAGTGAGTCCAGTTACATGTACTGAAAGGTGTTTGATTGATCCTTTACTGCTTTAGTTTTCCTTTTTTTAAATCTTTTATTTTATCAGATTTATTTGTTTTGTTCTTATGTTTTCACAGAAAAATAAATCTTTCATGAAACACTCGCCTCATGGTTGTGAATTTGTTTGCATTTGTTCTGTCCTCTTCCATTTTTGCCTTGTCTGTGAAAACGACATATATATATATATGTAATTTGTGCTCAGTTAAATGTCATATTATTTCGCTTATAAAGATGATTTGCAGTACTACTACTACATATGTACATTATAATAATTTTTTTCCTTTCAAAGCTGTTATGGCTGAGAGCTGAAGCTTATAGTTATACTAGTACTTCTACATATTTTTATAAAATATGTGAATTGGAATATAGTACATGTAGTACTAGTAGGCCTACGTGTACATGTACATGAAATATGATACTACATCGTCTCCTGAATAAGGACTCACGTGCATCACAGTCACAGGTTTAAGTTATTCTCCCCATCTGATGCTGGCCACTATTTATACATGACATGTATATTTATGGACCAAGTTCCAAGTGGGATAAATGTATGTTAAGCATTGACAGGATTCAAACCCAAGACCTCACAATCTGGGGGACTATGTAGTCCAAATGCAAGTTGTAACTGTCAGCCTCTCAATGTTTCAACCAAAATGTTGTGGGTTCAAGCCCTGATGAGGGTTGAACAAATTTCTCAGGTGTTTTCAAGTAAAATCTAACCCCTGATCCAGGTAGATGGGTCGACACCTAGTCCCATCGGAACATGCTAAAGGAGGTCCCATGTGCACATCACAACACTCTGTGCATGTTAAAGATCCCTTGGTTGTTTTAGTGTTTACCAGACAGTCCAAGCAAAGTTTAGAAAATCCTACCAAAAACCCTGAGACCACATGAGCAGTGGATGTGGGTAAACCAAAAAAAGAACAAAAAAACAAACGACCTCACAATCCCAAGTCTTTAGTTGAGCAGCTTTGCCATTACTTACTGAACTGCCATTAGGCTACACATGTCAGATTGTCACTGTCACTGCATTGTTTTGGACCTAAGTTTAAAAAAAGTTGGCAGTTGCTATTTACTACCTGGCCGTGCAGGACCTGCTTCTTCCCTTTCACTGTTTTGTATGCCTTTCTTTCATTTTTATCTTGCTGTTTCCTCTTAATTCACCTTGAGATCACCACATACAGTGGATGGGGTCAGTTGCAATGAAACAAAGAAAACTATTCGTTTTTGTTAACTGAGTAACTTAATAAATTACTGAGTAACTGAGTTACATCGGTATCAGCGTCGTTGTAGCTTCAATATCCGGTTAATCAAATTTTGATTTTCTAAAAATCCCCTTGGATCTCCAACATTTTATTATTTTGATACCTAGCGAACAGAATAAATGACAATGACACCAATTATTTCAGCATCACGTAATGTGTGTTGTTGTAGATCACACTTTTAGTAGACGGTTTGTAAGGGGGAAAATCAATATAAACCCGAACCAAAACCAAAGGCCAACATAGAAATAACTGCATTGTAATTTAATGTCATTGACGGAGGAATAAACAAGGAAAAAAAAAACTAAAAAGCCGCTGACGTGAATCCAATTCCAAGAACGTAGTAACGTTGGGGAGGCCCCGACAAGATAAGTGACGTCAGTTCGATGACGTAGACACACCTCCTGAAGTGAATGTTACGGTGACATCACCCACTCCGTTATCACTAGTTAGTAGTGTACGTTCACTCAGCCACTTGTATAATACCACAGAGCAATATTTTAATTCAATTAATTCTTCTTGTTTTAATGTTCCCGTTGTTCTTGTTCTGTTAGTGTTATTGTCTTCTTGTTACTCTTGATCTTGTTCTTATTCTTCTTGCTTTTGTGGTTGTTATTGTTGTTGTAAAATATTATTTTTTTCTTCTTCTTCTTCTACTTTCTTCTTCTTCTTCTTCTTCTTCTTCTTCTTCTTCTTCTTCTTCTTCTTCTTCTTCTTCTTCTTCTTCTTCTTCTTCTTCTTCTTCTTCTTCTTCTTCTTCTTCTTCTTCTTCTTCTTCTTCTTCTTCTTCTTCTTCTTCTTCTTCTTCTCCTTCTTCTTGCTCTGTTTCTTTTTTAATAAAAATAAGGATAAAGATATTAATTATAAGGACAATGTTAATAAACACAATAATGATAATGAAGAAAATAGCAATGATGATTGAAAATGTTAATACTAATATATTTAGATAACAGCGGTAATAACAACAATTGTAATTAATAGCAATATACTAATGGTGATACCAGTACATTCATATTAATATAATACATGTACTTAATACATGTCTCTTCAATCGGGCAATAGGTCAACTATTGTATAAAGACTTCAATACACTAACACATAGCATTAATAATGTATCAACCATTATACAACTGAATACATGTGGTGACCTTTTACGGTGTTCTTGAGTTTCTGAACTTTATCGACGTCGACTGTGGATGCGCCCGGTAAAAGTCGATTAAGTCGACAGCCTAGTTAAATTCATTGCTATGATAACTGTTGTCATGGACACATTTTGTTGACGCACAGTGACAGAAGAAAAAGTACGACATATACTATTTCTACCATATTTTCCCTTGATTTAGGATACAATTATAACGCTCATGTATTATTATTATTATTATTATTATTATTATTATTATTATTATTATTATTATTATTATTATTATTATTATGAATATTATTATTATTTTGATTATTATCATTATATTAATTTCTTCTTCATCTTCTTCTTCTTCTTCTTCTTCTTCTTCTTCTTCTTCTTCTTCTTCTTCTTCTTCTTCTTCTTCTTCTTCTTCTTCTTCTTCTTCTTCTTCTTCTTCTTCTTCTTCTTCTTCTTCTTCTTCTTCTTCTTCTTCTTCTTCTTCTTCTGATTATTATTATCTGATTATTATTATTATTATTATTATTATTATTATTATTATTATTATTATTATTATTATTATTATTATTATTATTATTATTATTATTATTATTATTATTATTATTATTATTATTATTATTATTATTATTATTATGATAATCTGATCTTTTTCCTTCCACTACCACATATCTCTTCTGTACAACATACACTCAAACATCGTGGTACCGCTAACTGTTGTGTCAGTGGCAATTTGGCGTTATAACGGGAATGGTGTTATAACGAAAATACCCTTTTTCAGTATTACTACGAGAGAAATAATCATTATTTGACTAGTCCGGTTGAAGAAAAACAATCCCTGACAAGACAATTAAGGCCTAATGCATGTGAAATGGCTATTTTAGCTGTAATAATGGTATAATCGCTTCGTCTCTTATGCAGTCTAGAAACAAAAATATCGACAGAAATACCCCTATCTCAAAATGGATTAGCCTAGGTTATGACACTGCTGTGGAGCCTAATTCTCGCCACTCAATTGGACCCAATCATAGCCATGCCCACCAAGCTAATGTCAGGATGATGCGATCTGGACCTACACCGATGCTACACTTCATTCAGCTGACCTAGGCCTATGCAATGGGCGACGAACGTTGACTCCAAACCTTCAGTACTCTCATTGTCGTAAAGAAGAAGCTTTGTGCCACAAGTGCCAGTGTCACTTTGTAGGTATAAGTTAAAAAAGTATAAGAGTACCAAGAGTAAGACACAATATTGTCAGTGATCCTTGTGTCTATGTGTATAGTGCGTGTTTGATTCCGTGATCTGTGATCAAACCAAGCTAGATTCTATCTATTTCTAGCTCTACCCGCTTGCATTGCTTCGGGGAACGGGTTGGCGATGCACGGTGGCGGTATAGCGAGTTGTATTTTACTTTTACGATGGTTATGAAGGAACGTTTCTGCCAAAACATTGGCGGATGGCGGTGTAACGAGGTATTTCAATTTTTTATCCAGTGTCAGGTGAAAACCTGTCGTCCGGTAAGCGAGAATGACGGTACATAAAACGGAGGAGGTATAACGAGGTTTGAGTGTATATGTATGTACGTACGTATGTATATATGTACGTATGTATGTATGTACGTATGTATGTATGTATGTATGTATGTAAATATATATGTATGTATGTTTGTAAATATGTTTGTATGTATGTTAAATATATGTGTATCTATGTTTGCAAATACAACATGTATACTATGTGTGTATGTATATGCAACAACAACAACTACTACTACTACCACTACTACTACTACGTCTACTACCAGTACTACTAGTAATACTATTACTGCTACTACTACTACTGCTACTACTACTGCTACTACTGCTACTGCTGCTGCTACTGCTACTGTTACTGCGTCTGCTGTGCTGCTGCTGCTGTTGCTGCTGCTGCTGCTGCTGCTGCTGCTGCTGCTGCTGCTGCTGCTGCTGCTGCTGCTGCTGCTGCTGCGGGTCTGCTGCTGCTGTTGCTGCTGGTGCTGCTGTTGCTGCTGCTGCTGTTGCTGCTGCTGCTGCTGCTGCTGCTGCTGCTGCTGCTGCTGCTGCTGCTGCTGCTGCTGCTGCTGCTGTTGCTGCTGCTGGTGATGGCTGTTGGCTGGCCTTGCTGCTGCTGCTGCTGCTGCTGCTGCTGCTGCTGCTGCTGCTGCTGCTGCTGCTGCTGCTGCTGCTGCTGCTGCTGCTGCTGCTGCTGCTGCTGCTGCTGCTGCTGCTGTGCTGTTGCTGCTGCTGCTGTTGCTGCTGCTGCTGCTGCTGCTGCTGCTGCTGCTGCTGCTGCTGCTGCTGCTGCTGCTGCTGCTGCTGGGTCTGCTGCAGGTCTGCTGCTGGTGCTGCTGGTGATGCTGTTACTGCTGCTGCTGCTGCTGCTG
>JAXRKP010000542.1:262500-265000 GCA_037039925.1 Doris montereyensis
GTTTGGAAAACCGCATCATGTTCTAAAACCGTGCTTGTTTTAAACACCCTGTATGAGATCCTTAAAGACAGGCAACAGTGGAGAGTTCAGTCGAATCTCTGATGGTCTTATTTACTTCCATTTATGAAGATAATTAACAAACTATTTCAAGGTACCCAGTCAACAATATGACTCCCATGACCCTTTGCCATTGTCAGCGTGATGGTCATGATATTGCTGTCATTGTAATAGACATAGAATCTGTTGACAAAATATATGATTATTTCAAAATGATACGCTTCGCCACTCATTGTTTCGAGTTTCGTAACATTTGATTACTTTGACATCCTGTTTCGTTTCGTAAATCGAAAAGAGGTCTAAGAGGAACAAAACAAGACAACAATTTCGAGTAATGTCAGCAACAAAGAAGAGAAGAGAGAAAAATGAAAAGTTTTTTGTTTTGTCTTTGTTTGAAAAAAACCACAACTTCTCAACGTAATCTCAATTACAATAGAGCGTCAGTTTTTATCTGTTCAACAAATGCTACTTCCTGTTATGGAGAAAGGGTGACTATGCACTTGAGATTGATAAGCGAGTTACATAATTTCCCGGCCGTCACTCTTTTTCACAGAAATGCATTCAATTCACACTTTTACCAAGACAGCCACAAATTGTGCCATGCTATCGAATTGTCCCGATCAGTGTTAGCAATGAATACTCTTTTCCTGTGATATAAATGTCTAGCCTTTGATTAGATGCAGGAGAAATTACATCAACCTAAATCGTAACCCAACGCCTTCTCATTTCACTTGTTTTTCTTCTTATAATAACTTCATTTCTGTTACTGTCTGTCTGTTTGTCTGTCAGTCAGTCAGTCGTATCTGCCTGGATTTCGCTCTTTTCTTTTCAAATTCGCTGTTGTCCTTGTATGTGATTCGTGTGCGTTTTACTGTCTCTTGTTTCCAATTCATTAAAATTGTCTCTCGTCATCATGTGTAGCTTATCCGTGGTTGTCGTTGCTTCCTGAACTTCTTTCGAAAAAGCTCACGCTCCTTGACATTCGTCCCTTTATGAAAAGTCTGGTCTTTCTCTTGTATCCTATGGAAATGACGCTTTGTTTCTTGGTGTCTTTTGAAGAAAGTGGTCTTCCTCTCCGTGTCTTTTAAATAATGTGATCTTTCTATTCGCGTCTTCTAAAATGTCTTCTGAAGAATGTGATCTTTCTCTTCATATCTTCCAAAGAATTTGGTCTTTCTGTTCGTATCTTATGAAGAAAGTGGTCATCCTCCTCTTGTCTTCTAAAGAATGTAATTTTCTCTCCGCGTCTTTTAAAGAATTTGGTCTTTGTTGTCTTCGTGTCTTTTAAAGAATGTTGTCTGATTTTCTCTTCGTGTCTTTTAAAGAATGTTGTCTTTCTCTTCGTGTCTTTTAAAGAATGTTGTCTTTCTCTTCGTGTCTTTTAAAGAATGTGGTCTTTCTCTTCGTGTCTTTTTAAAGAATAAAGAATGTGGTCTTTCTCTTCGTGTCTTTTAAAGAATGTGGTCTTTCTCTTCGTATCTTCTAGAGAATGTAATCATTCTCTTCGAATCTTCTGAGAGAATGTAATCTTTCTCTTCGAATCTTCTCAAGAATGTAATCTTTCTCTTCGAATCTTCTCAAGAATGTAATCTTTCTCTTTCGAATCTTTCAAGAATGTAATCTTTCTCTTCGAATCTTCTCAAGAATGTAATCTTTCTCTTCGAATCTTCTCAAGAAACCAATCTTTCTCTTCGAATCTTCTAAAGAATGTGGTCTTTCTCTTCGTGTCTTCTAAAGAATGTAATCTTTCTCTTCGTGTGTTCTAAAGAATGTGATCTTTCTCTTCGTGTGTTCGAAAGAATGTAATCTTCCTCTTCTTGTCTTCTAAAGAATGTAATCTTCCTCTCCTTTTCTTTTAAAGAATGTGATCTTTCTCTTCATGTCTTCTAAAGAATGTATCTTTCTCTTCGTATCTTCTAGAGAATGTAATCATTTCTTCGAATCTTCTCAAGAATGTAATCTTTCTCTTCGAATCTTCTCAAGAATGTGATCTTTCTCTTCGAATCTTCTCAAGAATGTAATCTTCTCTTCGAATCTTCTCAAGAATGTAATCTTTCTCTTCGAATCTTCTAAAGAATGTGGTCTTTCTCTTCGTGTCTTCTAAAGAATGTAATCTTTCTCTTCGTGTGTTCTAAAGAATGTGATCTTTCTCTTCGTGTGTTCTAAAAAATGTAATCCCTCTTTTCTTGTCTTCTAAAGAACGTAATCTTCCTCTTCTTGTCTTCTAAAGAATGTAATCTTCCTCTTCTTGTCTTCTAAAGAATGTAATCTTTCTTTTTCTTGTCTTCTAAAGAACGTAATCTTTCTCTTCGAATCTTCTCAAGAATGTAATCTTTTCTCTTCGAATCTTCTCAAGAATGTAATCCTTTCTCTTCGTGTCTTCTAAAGAATGTGATTTTTCTCTTCGTGTCTTCTAAAGAATATAATCTTTCTCCTTGTCTCT
>JAXRKP010000542.1:275000-278921 GCA_037039925.1 Doris montereyensis
ATGAAGTAGCAGAATACTTTTTTATATTCGTTTTAACTCTATTTTCCATCCTCCTCCTAAAATAGCGTCGGCTCATTACGATATTGTCCTAGCGAATCATTTGACGACTTTGGAGTTAATATCTTTATCAGATTCACAGTCATCAATGACCCCCCTCTCTCTCTCTCTCTCTCTCTCTCTCTCTCTCTCTCTCTCTCTCTCTCTCTCTCTCTCTCTCTCTCTCTCTCTCTCTCTCTCTCTCTCTCTCTCTCTCTCTCTCTCTGTCTCTCTGTCTCTGTCTCTGTCTCTCTCTCTCTCTCTCTCTCTCTCTCTCTCTCTCTCTCTCTCTCTCTCTCTCTCTCTCTCTCCCTCCCTCCCTCCCTCCTCCCTCCTCCTCTCTCTCTCTCTCTCTCGCTCTCTCTCTCTCTCTCTCTCTCTCTCTCTCTCTCTCTCTCTCTCTCTCTCTCTCTCTCTCTCTCTCTCTCTCTCTCTCTCTCTATCTCTCTCTCACACACACACAGACACACACACACACACACACACACAAAAAGTCACAAATTTGATCTACATTTAGGTCCTTTTTTTCTCCGCTTTCTAGTTAGATATTCTAAATTTCAATCTTTTAGTATGTTCTTGTTGGGTTTTTTTACAGTTATCTGATTCCTTTTTTGAAATACGTTATCTTTTCTTGATCTTTTTGTTTTTAGAATGTACTCTTTCTTTCTCTCTTTAATTTCTTTTTTTTTTTTTAGTTGACTGGTTGTAAATTAGTCACAAAGTTCCCTTTGCCTTGCATTTCAGTCCTAATTCCAGATAATCTTTTCAGCGGAGAACTTCAATTTTTGTCCCTCAAAACGGATTTTTTATGTCACGTAAAGGCAATCCCAGTTTGAGCCCACGATACCTGTATTACCCCCTTTTCTCCTATTAACTCGATTGACCAATTCCTCGTAAGGTAATGGACTTGTCGGGAGCATCCATGCCTTTGCAAGATGCCGTGCTATTGCCCTTCAATTTCCGGTAGACATTTTGTTCTTTGAATGATTTTCCCTGTCATGGATGGAACTCGATTTGGCAACGATTCTATTTTGGTCTACTCTGTCCTTAAATTTCGTCGATTTTAGAATGATATCGTCCTAACTACACGTAAACTCGTTTTGAGAAGAGAAAAAAAAAGCTCTAAAATTACCAGCTGGAAACATAATCCTGTAGTTGAGACGAAATGCAAGGGAAATTGGTGACAAATGTAAACCAAGTTTGGTACATCTTGTTTTGTGAGACAGGACGATAAATGTGACGCACGTGACTCTGGTATTGTTCAAAATCGTCAAATGTGCAGTTAGGACAGTATCATTTTCTAGAAGAGCCATCTAATCAAATGTACCAAGTTCAACCTTTCTAGAAGTAAAGGACCCATCTAATCAAATGTACCAAGTTCAACCGTTCTAGAAGTAAAGGACCCATCTAATCAAAATATCAAGTTCAACCTTTCTAGAAGTAAAGGACCCATCTAATCAAGTATATCAAGTTCAACCTTTCTAGAAGTAAAGGACCCATCTAATCAAGTGTATCAAGTTCAACCGTTCTAGAAGTAAACGACCCATCTAATCAAATGTATTAAGTTCAACCTTTCTAATCAGAAGTAAAGGACCCATCTAATCAAATGTACCAAGTTCAACCTTTCTAGAAGTAAAGGACCCATCTAATCAAATGTATCAAGTTCAACCTTTCTAGAAGTAAAGGACCCATCTAATCAAATGTACCAAGTTCAACCGTTCTAGAAGTAAAGGACCCATCTAATCAAATGTACCAAGTTCAACCTTTCTAGAAGTAAAGGACCCATCTAATCTAGTGTATCAAGTTCAACCGTTCTAGAAGTAGAAGACCCAACTCATCAAATGAATCGAGTTCTAGAAGTAAAAGAGACCCATCGAATCAAGTGTATCAAGTGCAGCCTTTCTAGAATAAAAGACCCATCTAATGAAGCATATCAAGAATATACACAAAGTAAATAAACAACTTTATCATCATGATGAAATAATATATTAAACAAGCATGTTATACCCTGGGTAATATCATGAGTACGGTTCTTTCTTTCTTTCTTTCTTTATCAGCTCCCATTCTACCTTCCGTGTATGGGTTTAAATGCCCGAAATGATCTTTCTCCAGGATGCCCTGTCCTGGCATTTTATGTTTCCTTCTGTGGAAGTTACTTTTGTTTTCTTTAATGCCTCTTTTATATCTTCTTCCCACTTTCTCCAAGAGATATTCCTTTTGGTCTTTTACATTGGGTTTATCACTGTATACTGATTTAGCTATTCTATTGTCATTCATTCTGTGTACATGCCCAAACCATCTCAATTGATTTATTTCTATCTTAGTGTTTATGTCATCTGTTTTGGTTTGATCTCTTATTGCCATGTTTCTGATTTTATCTCTTTTAGTTTTCCTCTTACTCTTCTTAGATATTTCATTTCATCTGCTTGTACTCTACTGTACTCCTTACTGTCCAGGTTTCACTGCCATTTTATAGAGGAGAGTAGGACTGTGTTGTCAAATCATTTTGGTTTTTATAGACATTTCTTATTTACCTATAAATATCTTTTCTAGATGGTTTTATATTGTCACTGCCGTTTGGATTCTGTGACCAATTTCTTCTCTTAGTTTTCCGTCTGAGTTAATCATTACTCCAACGTAATTGTAGCTTTGAACTTGTTCTAATTTCTTCAAGGACAACTAAAGATTTTGTGTCAGCTTCCTAGTTACTAGCATTGTTTTGGTTTTTATTTGCATTTACTTTCCTTCCTCTTATATTTAGTTCATTATTCAGCATGTTGATATTCGACTGAAGGTCATTTTCTGATTTTCCAAACAAATAATTCATCAGCGAATGAAAACATTGATACATTTACTTGTTTGAGCTTCCATATACCTACATTCCTTTTCTTCATTTTTGAGGCTGCTTTTTGCGACTGAATCCATAAATATTACTCCTATATATACATCAAATTCTGCAGATATGTTTCCAACGATTTTCACTGCACATGTTGGTTTATTACAAAAAAACGTTTAATGGCTTCTATTAAATTTTGCTCTACATTGTGTACTTTTAAGGAATGCAATAGTTTGTCCCACCTCACGGTGTCAAGTGCCTTTTCTAAGTCACTAAAACACAGGTGCAAGTCAATGTTTCTCTCTATGAATTTTTCTATTATTTATGTAATTGTAAATATGGGATCTTGTAAACTTTTTCCTGGTCTAAATCCATTCTGATGTTCTTCAATCTGATCCTCTACCCCTTTTCCTTAGTCTCATTTACAGTATCCTGTCATATACGTTAAGTAGTGATATCCCTATATTGTTTGAGCATTCCATAGTTGATCCTTTCTTACAAATCTAGTCTATCATACTAGTGGATAGAACAGTTCATTCCCGTCAGTAATGCTATCATAAAAGAAGCTCAATATCGATTCTTTGAATTTATACGAATTGTTTTAGAAACAATACAGGGCTATCTTTCAACACAGCTATTATACAATAAAGCCAGAAATATTGTGTAAAGTATAGCAAGTTGGTACTCATTTTGATCTTCAGCTAAATGTTTTCCAAAATAAACTTAGTTGAGGATCTGTTATGAATATTGTCTTAGATCGTCCGGAGTTACGGAATGTATTCCAAGCACCTATTATCAAAAGACCTCATCTCTAAATGAGTAAAAAGGTGCTGGTGCACTTCATACAGTGTCAATAAGTAGTTGACAGCCTCTCAAGGTTTTATTTTTTTTCAAAGTATCATCCTACTCTTTTCTTAGGTTTATGGAGAGAAAATATATTCAAATACAGAAAATAAGAGAAAAATACGATGTTCTCAAAATCGTCGTTTTTTGTTCCTCTTTTCCTATCTATTTTTTTTATTTCTCAACGTATCTTCATGCAATTTGGT
>JAXRKP010000543.1:0-80000 GCA_037039925.1 Doris montereyensis
TATTGACAAGTAAGTCTAAGTCTAAGAGATATTGACAAGTTTAAGTCTAAGAGATATTGACAAGTTAGTCTAAGTCTAAGAGATATTGACAAGTAAGTCTAAGTCTAAGAGATATTGACAAGTAAGTCTAAGTCTAAGAGATATTGACAAGTGGTACAGTCTCAGTGGAATTCCTTTAAGGCCGTTATGACTCATAGCCAGAGCTTATCCCGGTTTCAATAACGTGAAGCGGAACAGATGATAATAATCACCTTTGGCCAGGAGGCTGGTCTGACACAGGATAAAGCAACCCGTATAAATCAATGTCTTTTGACAGTCTGGAGCTCACAAAAAAAGAATTACGAAACCATCGCTGAAGTCGATCTTCCAGGATTTCCTTTTTCATATATTACTCCTTTGACCTCTTCATTTAAATCTAGGGCCGGCCCATTAAGATTCACACCTTACGAAGGTTGAAAGCACGAAAATGCGAAACGTCTGACTCAATTATAATCATAATTTAATATATGTTGACATTATTGCAGTCAAACTGTAATCATAACATATAGACTGATCTTGGATAAGACTGCCAGATTATGATTGCAAGTTCTCGGCCATCTCATTCTGTAACTACTGTCGACTACACATATTTAGCACTAAACAACTAACGTTGCCTTATGATATCATAGCAATACACTGCAGTACAACACTAAAAAAAGCACAATAGACAAATATGTGTTAAGTACAATTGTTACTCATTATGATGATGTGAACTTTAGTGATAGTTATGTATGTGTTAAGTACAATTGTTACTCATTATGATGATGTGAACTTTAGTGATAGTTATATATGTGTTAAGTAAAAATTGTTACTCATTATGATGATGTGAACTTTAGTGATAGTTATGTATGTGTTAGGTACAATTGTTATTCATTATGATGATGTGAACTTAAGTGATAGTTATATATGTGTTAAGTACAATTGTTAACTCATTATGATGATGTGAACTTTAGTGATAGTTAATTAGTTATGTATGTCTTAAGTACAATTGTTACTCATTATGATGATGTGAACTTTAGTGATAGTTAATTAGTTATGTATGTCTTAAGTACAATTGTTACTCATTATGATGATGTGAACTTTAGTGATAGTTAATTAGTTATGTATGTGTTAAGTACAATTGTTACTCATTATGATGATGTGAACTTTAGTGATAGTTAATTAGTTATGTATGTGTTAAGTACAATTGTTACTCATTATGATGATGTGAACTTTAGTGATAGTTAATTAGTTATGTATGTGTTAGCAATAATTGTTACTCATTATGATGATGTGAACTTTAGTGATAGTTAATTAGTTATGTATGTCTTAAGTACAATTGTTACTCATTATGATGATGTGAACTTTAGTGATAGTTAATTAGTTATGTATGTCTTAAGTACAATTGTTACTCATTATGATGATGTGAACTTTAGTGATAGTTAATTAGTTATGTATGTGTTAAGTACAATTGTTACTCATTATGATGATGTGAACTTTAGTGATAGTTAATTAGTTCTGTATGTGTTAGTACAATTGTTACTCATTATGATGATGTGAACTTAGTGATAGTTAATTAGTTATGTAGTGTGTTAAGTACAATTGTTGCTCATTATGATAATGTGAACTTTAGTGATAGTTAATTAGTTATGTATGTCTTAAGTACAATTGTTACTCATTATGATGATGTGAACTTTAGTGATAGTTAATTAGTTATGTATGTGTTAGGTACAATTGTTACTCATTATGATGATGTGAACTTTAGTGATAGTTATGTATGTGTTAGGGTACAATTGTTACTCATTATGATGATGTGAACTTTAGTGATAGTTATATATGTGTTAAGTACAATTGTTACTCATTATGATGATGTGAACTTTAGTGATAGTTATATATGTTAAGTACAATTGTTACTCATTATGATGATGTGAACTTTAGTGATAGTTATATATGTGTTAAGTACAATTGTTACTCATTATGATGATGTGAACTTTAGTGATAGTTATATATGTGTTAAGTACAATTGTTACTCATTATGATGATGAACTTAGTGATAGTTATATATGTGTTAAGTACAATTGTTACTCATTATGATGATGTGAACTTTAGTGATAGTTATATATGTGTTAAGCATAATTGTTACTCATTATGATGATGTGAACTTTAGTGATAGTTATATATGTGTTGCTACAATTGTTACTCATTATGATGATGTGAACTTTAGTGATAGTTATGTATGTGCAGTACAATTGTTACTCATTATGATGATGCGGAACTTTAGTGATAGTTATGTATGTGTTAAGTACAATTGTTACTCATTACGATGATGTGAACTTTAGTGATAGTTGTTATGTATGTGTTAAGTACAATTGTTACTCATTATGATGATGTGAACTTTAGTGATAGTTATATATGTGTTAAGTACAATTGTTACTCATTATGATGATGTGAACTTTGTGATAGTTATGTATGTGTTAGGTACAATTGTTACCATTATGATGATGTGAACTTTAGTGATAGTTATATATGTGTTAAGTACAATTGTTACTCATTATGATGATGTGAACTTTAGTGATAGTTATGTGTTAGGTACAATTGTTACTCATTATGATGATGTGAACTTTAGTGATAGTTATATATGTGTTAAGTACAATTGTTACTCATTATGATGATGTGAACTTTAGTGATAGTTATATATGTGTTAAGTACAATTGTTACTCATTATGATGGTGTGAACTTTAGTGATAGTTATATGTGTTAAGTACAATTGTTACTCATTATGATGGTGTGAACTTTAGTGATAGTTATATATGTGTTAAGTACAATTGTTACTCATTATGATGATGTGAACTTTAGTGATAGTTATATACGTGTTAAGTACAATTGTTACTCATTATGATGATGTGAACTTTAGTGATAGTTGTTATATACTGCAGTTAAGTACAATTGTTACTCATTATGACGGTGTGAACTTAAGTGATAGTTATATATGTGTTAAGTACAATTGTTACTCATTATGATGGTGTGAACTTTAGTGATAGTTATATATGTGTTAAGTACAATTGTTACTCATTATGATGATGTGAACTTAAGTGATAGTTATATATGTGTTAAGTACAATTGTTACTCATTATGATGATGTGAACTTTAGTGATAGTTATGTATGTGTTACTTAATGGCGGCAATAAAATGTTAGGTCTGCTGATGTTCTGTTACTTAGGAGAGTCCCTTACCATACATTTCATTACCCCGCTTGTGGAACTCCGTGCAAATAGACATAAAGGGAGTAAAGTCTGTACCAGGCTAGTTGGCCTATCTAGAAAGTGATGAATTATTACCTATTCCACTTTGAACTGTAGAGAAAATGGGATAAGTTTTGGCTCTATGCGCATATTTGGTTTCTACTGTATTTGATATGCATATAGATATATATATATATTCTACCTTAGGACATATTTGGTTTCTACTGTATTTGATATGCATATAGATATATAGATATATATTCTACCTTAGGACATATTTGGTTTCTACTGTATTTGGTATGCATATATATATATATATATATATATATATATATATATATATATATATATATATATATATATAATATATATTCTACCTTAGGACATATTTGGTTTCTACTGTATTTGATATGCATATATATATATATATATATATATATATATACATATATATATATATTCTACCTCAGGACATATTTGGTTTCTACTGTATTTGATATGCATATATATATAAATATATATATATATATATATATATATATATATATATATATATATATATATATATATATATATATATATATATATATATATATTCTACCTCAGGACATATTTGATTTCTACTGTATTTGATATGCCTATATATATATATATATATATATATATATATATATAATATATATATATATATATATATATATATATATATATATATATATATATATATATATATATATAATATATATTCTACCTTAGGACATATTTGGTTTCTACTGTATTTGATATGCATATATGCATATATATATATATATATATATATATATATATATATATATATATATATATATATATATATATATATAATATATATATATATATATATATATATATATATATATATATATAATATATATATAGATATATATATAGATATATATATAGATATGTATATTCTGCCTTAGGACATATTTGGTTTCTACTGTATTTGATATGCATGTATGCATATATATATATATAATATATATATATATATATATATATATATATATATATATATATATATATATATATATATATCTATAATATATATATACATATATATATATATATATATATATATATTCTACCTTAGGACATAGTTGTTCTCTTTTAGGAAATTAATTGTAAGGTGTTTTCTAGAAGTATACATTTTTATTTATCTTTTTAATTATCCAAAATATTCTTTCTTGTACATATGTACACATTCCAGAGATTTCCCAAATTTGCCGATGCTCTGCCTATTTCCTGCAAAATCAGTTCGGGAGACGTGTTGTACATGCCAGCTTTTTGGTGGCACGAAGTCAAATCCAGCCCTAATGTTACTGAACGCAGAAATCTTGCCATAAACTTTTGGTAAGCAAGCTTACTCCCATATTATTTAAGTCCTTGAAGGCTTTCATTTCCTTTCAATCGTCTTTTTAAACTTCAAGCGGGGAGCCTTTGAAAGAATGAATAAAGTTTCAAAAGGAAATGTTTGTTTAATCTTTATTTTTTGTTTTAAAGAAGTTCTGACGCACCTTAATGCAAAAGGTGTTCAAAGGGTTAATATCACGACCTAGAAGATGAGTTCTTGATGAGTTCGCAAATGTAGTAAAGCTTAACCCGATTATTCTTGCCTTGCCTCCATGGTCTCTCAAAGGTACCATTCTAATCATACCAATTTACATTATTCTTGCCACCTCTATGGTCTCTCAAAGGTACCATTCTAATCATACCAATTTACATTATTTCTGTCTTGCTTCCATGGTCTCTCAAAGGTACCATTCTAATCATACCAATTTACATTATTCTTGCCACCTCTATGGTCTCTCAAAGGTACCATTCTAATCATACCAATTTACATTATTTCTGTCTTGCTTCCATGGTCTCTCAAAGGTACTATTCTAATCATACCAATTTACATTATTTTTGTCTTGCTTCCATGGTCTCTCAAAGGTACCATTCTAATCTTACCAATTTACATTATTTCTGTCTTGCCTCTATGGTCTCTCAGAGGTATCATTCTAATCATACCAATTTACATTATTTCTGTCTTGCCTCTATGGTCTTTCAAAGGTACCATTCTAATCAGACCAATTTACATTATTCCTGTCTTGCCTCTATGGTCTCTCAAAGGTACCATTCTAATCATACCAATTTACATTATTCCTGCCTTGCCTCTATGGTCTCTCAAAGGTACCATTCTAATCATACCAATTTACATCATTTCTGTCTTGCCTCTATGGTCTCTCAAAGGTACCATTGTAATCATACCAATTTACATCATTTCTGTCTTGCCTCTATGGTCTCTCAAAGGTACCATTCTAATCATACCAATTTACATTATTCCTGCCTTGCCTGTATGGTCTTTCAAAGGTACTAGCATTGTTTTGGTTTCTTTGCATGTACTCTCATTCCTCTTTCATTTAAGGGGGGGGGGGGGGGGGGGGGGGGGGCACCTGGACTGACGAGTTTTGGACCAAAAGGTTGATTTTCTGTTCTTTGCATATTCGGGTAGAACGATCATTTATCTACAAGTTCATGGCAGAAAAATGTCCATATGACGTATAATTTTTTTGTTTACAAAATATTTTGTAGGCGAGGGTAGGTAAAAACAATCAAAATTTTGACGTAAATTACCCTAACACTGACTGAGAAAATGGCAGTAAAAACCCGTATATTGGCGGTTAATCGCCAAATGTGGCAACACACGATATTTGACCTCGTTTTGCAGACACTGATATACACGTCTCCCATCGCTGTGTGATATAAGAGGCGTTGCGCGTCGTGCGTGTATGTAAACACGTGCACAAGCATAAGATATAGAGGAAAAAAACAAAACTGGTAATTTCAACGCCTGTTTTCACAACAGTGCACATCTAAATCTAGATGTATAATCCTATTTACATAAGTAAATAATGCCAGAGACTATCAGAAGAGTAAGGGGCTGCTACAATGTGAGGGAACCCTATCCTAAGCGTTTGTTTGTGTTATTTTCTGTTGATTTTTAATTTGCATTTTTCTAAATGTAGTTTTTCCACACTAAAATTTATCTCCTTCGCCATTTACCGAATGATTTGTATTATATTTGGCACATAGGTTCCTCTTGTCAATGTTGATAGAATGAGATTTAGGCTTTTTATCTTCATTGATATATTGTAAACTTTTTGAGAAATTATTTTTTTTGTAATAAAACGCCATTTTGTGTACATTCACGATATATAGTATTTTCAAAATTCATAAAAAGAAAACTATCCAAGATATCGAAAAAACTAGACGTGACTTTAGATATTGAATAAAAAAACGATCTGCACAGGTTTTGAATGATTTTATTCATAACTAAGGGAGGAGATAGATTTTTAAAAAATTGAATCAAAATCAAAGATGGCGGCTGTTTCTTGGCAACCAAGGATGCTACAAACTTTTCAAAGTTATAGATGACTGTATTTTGACTGTTACTCATGTACATACTTAAAGCAAAACCTACACTCGAAAAGCAAACAAAATCAATTCAACTCATTAATTCATTATGTTGATATTCGACTGGAGGTCCTTTTCTGATTTTCCAAACAGAACTAAATCATCAGCAAATGAAAGCATTGTTACATTTTCTGGTTTGAACTTTCCATACCTACATTCATTTTCTTCATTTTTGAGGATGCCTTTGCGACTGAATCCATAAATGTGATAAACAAAAGAGGACTTAGGGTAGAACCCTGTTTTACTCCTATAATTACATCAAACTCTTCAGATACATTTCCAGCTACTCTCACTGCACATGTTGGTTTATTGTAAAAAAAAAATTAATGGCTTCTATTAAATTTTGCTCTACATTGTGTTCTTTAAGGAATGCCATAGTTTCGTCCCTCCTCAGTGTCAAATGCCTTTCCTTATTCAATAAAAAACACAGGTGCAACTCAATGTTTCTCTCAATGAATTTTCATTATTTGTCTAATTGTAAATATGTGGTCTTGTGCACTTCTTCCTGGTCTAAATCCACTCTGATGCTCTTCAATCTGATCCTCTACTCTTTTCCTCAGTCTCATTTCAGAATCCTGACATAAACTTTTCCTGTAACGCTAAGTAGTGATGTCCTCTATAGTTTGAACATTCCATAGTTAATCCTTTCTTGTGTATTGGTACTACCGTTCCCCTTCTTCCAGTCATCTGGCACCTGTTTGGACTTCCATGCTTGCTGACATGCATGTGTAGTAGTTTGTCTGCTTCTCTCCCTTGGTTTTTAATAATTTTTTGATAAACTTGATTTACTCCTGGGACCTTCCTAATTTTCACTTCTCTTATAGCTGTTTTCATTTCTTCCATTGAGATATCTACATCTTTCAGCTGTCTCATCTCCCATTACTTGTTACTCTTACTAATTGATCTGTACTCTTTGTTTCATATGTTCTGGAGGGATTATGTCATTGTTGAAAATACTTTCTCCACGTTTCGATGATTTCGCTGTCTCCTTTCATTATTTCTTTTCCTTTGGTGTTCTTAGTTTGTCAGATTGGGCATACTTCAGTCTTTTCATGCTCTTCATTGCCATCCAGAACAACTTTTGATTTCATTGATAGCTTTCTTGAAGTCTTTGTCCAAACTCTTTCCCATTGTTCCTGTTTTGCTTTTCTAACTTCCTCTTTGGCGATAGCTCTTTTACTCACGTAATCTATTCTATCCTCTGGGCTCTTTGTTTGCAAGTATTTCTTCCAGTTCTTGTCTTTGATCTTAGTCTTGCCATTCTCATTCCATCATGCTGTTCTTTTCCTATCTGCTTTAATTTGTTTCCTAGCACAGACCTCTTCAGTACAACTGAGGAGTGTTTCTTTATACATTTGCCACTTTTCTTCTATGGTGCTATCCTTCAGATCCATCTTCCTTTTACTGATAAATCTTTTTTTATCTAGATGGATATAACTGTTTTACTACTGGTTTATTTAGTTCTTCTATTTTGAGTTCAGTAGCTTTCTTCTTTTTCCTTTTCTGTTTGTTTTCTTCGGTTAGTAATCTCATTTTGGCAATCACTAGGTGATGATCACTAAATATTTCAGCTCCTCTGCTTACTCTAGCATCCAATGTACTGTAAAAGGAGCTATTAACTATTATGTAGCCTATCATTGACTTTTTCACTTCTGTCTTCATTTATTCATGTATATTTGTGAATATCTTTATGAGGAAAAAAATGTATTAGCTATTTTTTATGTTATTCTTTAGGCAAAAATCTATTAGTCTCTCTCCATTTGGAGGAGTTGTCTCTCCTTCTTTAGCTATTATTACTCCTCCTGATGTTTCTACATTGTTGCTTACTCTAGCGTTTAAATTTCCTAAAACGATTAGTTCCTGTTTGGGTTTGAGATTCTCTACAGCTATTTGTAAATGTGTCTTCGAAGATATCTTTTCTTCTTTGGTGGCATCTTCATTTGGTCCATAAGCTATTAATAATTTGGTTTCTTTTCACTTTTGATTTAATAATTACCTCTAATAGCCATCAGTTTATAAATTTCCAACTTCTAGAAGCTCTTCCATGCCTTCTATGCATTAGTAGGCCTACTCCTGCTCTGGCTCTATCTTTGGACGTCTACTCCTGAGAAGATTAAAGTGTGATTTGATCCTACATTTTTCTATTCCTTGTCCTTTTTTCTTTGTTTCTGTAATGGCCAAAATGTCTGCTTTGAATTTTTCCATTTCTTCAGCCAATTCTAACTCTTTTCCATTTGTTACCGTAATATTCCATGTTCCAAAAATTACACTCTGTGTTCCTTTCCAGAGTAGTTTTTGAAAATTCAATGTGGGTATATCATATTTCCTTCTTTGAATCAACTTAGTTTTGGATAACCCTAGGTAGATGGTGGAGTTACTGCTTTGAGGCCCACTACCGGCCCTTGTTATTTTCTGTCAGGGTTAACTCCCTTAGCATTTGGTCAATCAAGACTGGCCTTTAAGGCAGCAGGTTATTTTCTGACATGGTTGATTCCCTTAGCCTTTGGTCAACCAAGACCGGCCTGCAAGGCATCAGACCCTTAGCCTTTGGTCAACCAAGACCGGCCCGCAAGGCAGCAGGAGACTCGTGGAGGGGTGGAACGCCTAATCCCCAGTACAGGTGCTTGCCTGTCCACTGCCGGATTATTTCATTATATTTAACTCTCCTCTCTCTTTTAGGCCTATTGTGTACTTCAAACACATGCATTGCTGTATATAAAAATATAAGGCATAAATCTACAGTATACACTACACACTTTGTGCTTCTCTAGTCTACTTTGCAGAGACACGTTGCACATTGACAGAGATACTTTGCACATTGACAGAGATATTTTGCACATTGACAGAGATACTTTGCACATTGACAGAGACATTTTGCACATTGGCAGAGAAACGTTGCACATTGACAGAGACACTTTGGACATTGATAGAGAAACTTTGCACATTGACAGAGAAACGTTGCACATTGACAGAAAAACGTTGCACATTGACAGAGACACTTTGGACATTGACAGAGACACTTTGCACATTGACAGAGAAACGTTGCACATTGACAGAGATACTTTGCACATTGACAGAGAAACGTTGCACATTGACAGAGACACTTTGCACATTGACAGAGAAACGTTTACATTGACAGACACACTTTGCACATTGACAGAGAAACGTTGCACATTGACAGAGATACTTTGCACATTGACAGAGAAACGTTGCACATTGACAGAGACACTTTGCACATTGACAGAGAAACGTTGCACATTGACAGAGACACTTTGGACATTGATAGAGAAACTTTGACATTGACAGAGAAACGTTGCACATTGACAGAGAAACGTTGCACCTTGACAGAGACACTTTGGACATTGATAGAGAAACTTTGCACATTGACAGAGAAACGTTGCACATTGACAGAGATACTTTGCACATTGACAGAGAAATGTTGCACATTGACAGAGAAACGTTGCACATTGACAGAGACACTTTGCACATTGACAGAGACACTTTGCACATTGACAGAGATACTTTGCACATTGACAGAGAAACGTTGTACATTGACAGAGACACTTTGCACATTGCCAGAGACACTTTGCACATTGACAGAGATACTTTGCACATTGACAGAGATACTTTGCACATTGACATAGAAACGTTGCACTTTGGACAGAGACACTTTGCACATTGACAGAGATACTTTGCACATTGACAGAGAAACTTTGCACATTGACAGAGACACTTTGCACATTGCCAGAGACACTTTGCACATTGACAGAGATACTTTGCACATTGACAGAGATACTTTGCACATTGACATAGAAACGTTGCACTTTGACAGAGACCTTTGCACATTGACAGAGATACTTTGCACATTGACAGAGAAACTTTGCACATTGACAGAGACACTTTGCATTGACAGAGACACTTTGCACATTGACAGAGACACTTTGCACATTGACAGAGACCTTGCACATTGACAGAGATACTGCTGCACATTGACAAGAGTCCCATCCCATTGCCTGTTGTGAGAGGTCCATTTAATAAGTCAAATAGAGAGAAATAGCCAACTTCCTGCCTGTGCTGTTATGATTCATTGCCACTGTATTTACAACATATGTCTAGGGTAATTGTATTTTTTCTCTATTTACAGGTATGAACCCTTCTTGCAAAAAGAATTCCCATGTGCAGAGTGCGGTCTTGATGTGAACCCACTGTACTTTAATATGTTGTGATCTCTTGGTGATCTACTTTAGATACACAGAAACAGATTTTATTAGCCTTCTCTCTCTCTCTCTCTCTCTCTCTCTCTCTCTCTCTCTCTCTCTCTCTCTCTCTCTCTCTAGCCTTCTCTCTCTCTCTCTCTCTCTCTCTCTCTCTCTCTCTCTCTCTCTCTCTCTCTCTCTCTCTCTCTCTCTCTCTCTCTCTCTCTTTCTCTCTTTCTCTCTCTCTCTCTCTCTCTTTCTCTTTCTCTCTCTTCTCTCTCTCTCTCTCTGTCTGTCTGTCTGTCTGTCTGTCTCTCTCTCTCTCTCTCTCTCTCTCTCTCTCTCTCTCTCTCTCTCTCTCTCTCTCTCTCTCTCTCTCTCTCTCTCTCTTCTCTCTCTCTTCTCTCTCTGTCTCTCTCTCTTCTCTCTTTCTCTCTCTGTCTCTCTCTGTCTGTCTTTCTGTCTCTCTCTCTCTGTCTGTCTGTCTGTCTGTCTGTCTCTCTCTCTCTCTCTTTCTCTCTCTCTCTCTCTCTCTCTCTCTCTCTCTCTCTCTCTCTCTCTCTCTCTCTCTCTCTCTCTCTCTCTCTCTCTCTCTCTCTCTCTCTCTCTCTCTCTCTCTCTATCTCTATCTCTATCTCTTCATCTCTCTCTTTCTCTCTCTTTCCTGTAATATTGTTTACAGAGATAAGCATTGATTAGAGGGTCGTTATTGTATTTTACAATTGAAAAGAATCGTTTGTTGATAATATTATTTGTTTCTTTTTTAATTGACTTAAATTCACCGTACTGGCAATCCTCACAATTTTATAATCAGAATTTTGAATGTGTTTGGGTTTGTGTTTTTTTGTACAATTTGTTCAGTGAAAATATGTATTTTTTAAAGGTAGTTCACTTTATTTTATTCAAGCCATATTACCTAAATAAGCTTTTTGTTATTATGACTTTAATGAGTCATGAGTTATCAAATCAAAATTCATGTATTTTTATATCCATCCCTTTATAGACCAATTATTTATTTAAAATAAGATAAAATTTTGTGGTCATAATATTAACACTGATTAGATTACTTTAATGATTTTTTAAGTTTTAATTTGCTCAAAACATATTTTTAATGTAAGTGTAAATGGAATATTTATGATTGGATTTTAATTTATTGGGGTTTTTTAAAACACTTTTAATAAAATCAATTGCCTAGATGTTCTATATACGGTGACATTTTATGATCTTACATTTTTTATCGGTCTCATAATGCTGAGGTTTCGGCCTAAGATATGTTGTGCTATGACAGGTTTTCTAATAGTTTAAGTTAAAAAGACAAAAAGAAAACACACAAATATTAATTCACTGTTTTAAAAAATATCAAAATTTAGGCTAGAGAAGATGTGTAATTGAGAGAAAATGTTTGATACTTATTTTGTTGTCTGTACTGTCATTCACTGCAATGATAGCACAGCAGATGATAACACAAGCAGATGATAGCACAGCAGATGATAGCACAACAGATGGTAGCACTGCAGATGATAGCACAGCAAATGATAGCACAGCAGATGATAGCACAGCAGATGATAGCACAGCAGATGATAGCATGCGCATTTCTCCTTCTTCCTCTTCTTCATAGAAATGAAGAATTGCTGATGGAAGATGTTAGTTTTTTAATGTTTTTACTTTATTTTAATTAACCATAAATAACTGCTCGTTACTACTTACAATTTTGCAATTAAACTCTTTTGGTAACATTTTTTGCACACTGTTTTATATGAATAAATTTGTCACTGTCAATATAATATAATAATACATGTGTACTTATCATTGTATCCAATCTATAATGTGTAACTACAAATGATTTGACACGGGAATCTCATAAGGATTCTACTACGTATGTGACATATCATTTATATTAAAATTGCAGGTACATTGAAATTGAATTAAAATGTTCTTGTTGGTAAAAAATTTTCTATACGATAGTTTGACACTTGCTAGCACCCAAGTACAATTCGGTTAATATAAAACACCATTTTATACAAAAAATGTATTATGTATTTAGAGAAGGACGCTTGTTACAAAAAAATATGTTTGCATTTGAGAAGGACACCATTTATACAAAAAATGTATTACGGTATTTAGAGAAGGACGCCTGTTACAAAAAATGTGTGTCATTTATATTTAGAGAAGGACACCATTTATACAAAAAATGTATTTTAGAGAAGGACACCATTTATACAAAAAATGTATTACGGTATTTAGAGAAGGACACCATTTATAAAAAAAATGTATTCGGTATTTAGAAAAAGGACACCATTTATACAAAATGACACGGTGTTTAGAGAAGGACACCATTTATACAAAATGTATTACGGTATTTAGAAAAGGACACCATTTATACAAAAAATGTATTACAGTATTTAGAAGGACACCATTTATACAAAAAATGTATTACGGTATTTAGAAGGACACCATTTATACAAAAATGTATTCGGTATTTAGAGAAGGACGCCTGTTACAAAATGTATTACGGTATTTAGAGAAGGACGCCTGTTACAAAAAATGTATTATGGTATTTAGAGAAGGACACCTGTTACAAAAAAAATGTATTACGGTATTTAGAGGACTGTTACAAAAATGTATTACGGTATTTAGAAGGATACCTGTTACAAAAAATGTATTAACTTATTTAGAGAAGGACGCCTGTTACAAAAAATGTATTACGGTATTTAGAGAAGGAGCGCCTGTTACAAATGTATTCGGTATTTAGAGAAGACGCCTGTTACAAAAAATGTAATACTGGTATTTAGAGAAGGACACCATTCATACAAAAAATGTATTTTTTAGAGAAGGACACCATTTATACAAAAATGTATTGGTATTTTGAGAAGATTACCGTTTATACAAAAAATGTATTACGGTATTTAGAGAAGGACACCATTTATAAAAAAATGTATTACGGTATTTAGAAAGGACACCATTTATACAAAAAATGTATTACGGTGTTTAGAGAAGGACACCATTTATACAAAAATGTATTACGGTGTTAGAAAAGGACACCATTTATACAAAAAATATTACGGTATTTAGAGAAGGACACCATTTTTTAAAAAAAATGTATTACGATATTTAGAAAAGGCTACCATTTATACAAAAAATGTATTACGGTATTTAGAGAAGGACACCATTTATACAAAAATATGTTACGGTATTTAGAGAAGGACACCATTTATACAAAAAATGTATTACGGTATTTAGAGAAGGACACCATTTATACAAAAAATGTATTACGGTATTTAGAAGGACACCATTTATACAAAAATGTATTACGGTATTTAGAGAAGGGACGCCTGTTACAAAAAATGTATTACGGTATTTAGAGAAGGACGCCTGTTACAAAAAATGTATTATGGTATTTAGAGAAGGACGCCTGTTACAAAAAAATGTATTACACCTGTTACAAAAAATGTATTACGGTATTTAGAGAAGGACACCTGTTACAAAAATGTATTACAGGTATTTAGAGACGCCTGTTACAAAAAATGTATTACGGTATTTAGAAGGATGCCTGTTACAAAAAATGTATTACGGTATTTAGAAGGACGCCTGTTACAAAAAATGTATTAGTATTTAGAGAAGGGCCTGGATTACGGTATTTAGAGGACGCCTGTTACAAGAATGTATTACGGTATTTAGAGAAGGATGCCTGTTACAAAAAATGTGTTACGGTATTTAGGAAGGACACCATTGTTACAAAAAATGTATTTTAGAGAAGGACACCATTTATACAAAAAATGTATTACGGTGTTAGAAGGACACCGTTTATACAAAAAATGTATTACGGTATTTAGAGAAGGACACCATTTATACAAAAAAATTATTGCAATTATTTAGAAAAGGACACCATTTATACAAAAAATGTATTACGGTGTTTAGAGAAGGACACCATTTATACAAAATGTATTGGGTATTTAGAAAAGGACACCATTTATACAAAAAATGTATTACGGTATTTAGAGGACACCATTTATACAAAAAATGTATTACGATATTTAGAAGGACACCATTTATACAAAAAATGTATTACGGTATTTAGAAGGACACCATTTATACAAAAAATGTATTACGGTATTTAGAAGGACACCATTTATACAAAATGTATTACGGTATTTTAGAAGGACGCCTGTTACAAAAATGTATTACGGTATTTAGAAGGACGCCTGTTACAAAATGTATTATAGTATTTAGAAGGACACCTGTTACAAAAAAATGTATTACGGTATTTAAGAAGACGCCTGTTACAAAAAATGTATTCAATTATTTAGAGAAGGATGCACTGTTACAAATGTATTACAGTGTTGAAACACCTGTTACAAAAATGTATTACGGTATTTAGAAGGGCATATGTTACAAAAATGTATTACGGTATTTAGAAGAGATGTTACAAAAAATGTATTACAGTGTTTAGAGAAGGACGCCTGTTACAAAAAATGTATTATGGTATTTGAGAAGAACATATGTTACAAAAAATGTATTACGGTATTTAGGACGCCTGTTACAAAAAATGTATTACAGTATTTAGAGAAGGATGCCTGTTACAAAAAATGTATTAAAGGGGACGCCTGTTACAAAAATTGTATTTAGAAGGACGCCTGTTACAAAAAATGTATTACGGTATTTAGAGAAGACACCTGTTACAAAAAAAATGTATTACAGTATTTAGAGAAGGACGCCTGTTACAAAAATGTATTATGGTATTTAAGAAGGGCTATATTACATCATATTACGAGGTATTTAGAAAGGGCGCCTGTTACAAAAAGATGTATTCAGGTATTTAGAAAGCGCCAACAGGCGGTGGCTGTGGTAGGTTCTATTTGTTACACATCAGTCTTTTATCTTGGTATTTCCTCTGACCCTTAATTACCCTGAGATCCACCGTGTCTATACTGTGCTTACCTTAGATATAATAATATTCCATTTGAAAACCAATTTTATAATCCGTAAGCCCGTTTGAGCCCCCTGACCCCCTCACTTGGTGCAATTTTACAGTAGTATTTCCTGAAAAATTCCACTCTGGGCTATGCATAACCAAGTTGTCTCCCTCTTCAAAAGTGGTCACAATAAAATTCTACAACCGTTTGAAATAATTATACCTATACAAAATATCTTGCAATTTTACGATGCATCGCGTGGGAAAATAGGATTTTAAATGCGTGTTTTGACCATTCTTACAAGTGTATGTGGTTTTATTTCACAACATAAGAATATTAAAAATAAGAAATGAAAAAATCATTTTGGAAGGCAGTGATAATGATTATTTCAGCATTACCCCCTTGCTATAAAAAATTGGTGAATTGTCATCCGCGTTCTCTATCACTCCAAAACTCCCGAAACACACACATACACAAACACTCCCCTTCACACACACAGCTTCACACACACACACACACACACACACCTACTCACCCCCACACCCACACACACACATATATGGACTCACTCTGTAACAGAGGACAGTCTTTATCAGTTATCGATGGTGTAGAAGGAAAGACACGCGTGCGCTCACACACACACACACTCACTCACACTCACACACACACACACACAATCTCTATCACAAATTCCCCTCTACGTGGAGTTCCCTATAAGCAGATCTATGTTAAGATTTGTTACAGGAATTGACAATTTACACAATATAATTCACCGTCAATTTGTAAATGGCTACTCGAGTCATGGAAATGTTGCCTTTGTCCAAACAATATACATACATATGTACACATGTACAGACACCATATTGCATCCATTCATTTTCATTTCTCATTGCTTCTCCTTACAGTGTTTATGAAAGCCAATAGACGGAAGTAAAATGTTAACAAAGTTCATCCCCCTCATTGTCATCTGAAAAAGTCCCGAGTCTGTTGGGTCCTCGGTGTCGCTGACATCTGTAATGTCGAGTTGTGTCGGGAGTATATCCTCTAGTTCTTGAGGAAACATTTTCATTTCCCCAATCGATGTCAAGTCCAAGACCTTCTCCAACTTTTCATCCATGAAGTTCTGGCGGGGAAGATGTAGAAAGGCGGTCATGGATTGTTTCAAATCAAAGTCTGGTAATTTACACGCTTGGTGTGTAACACAAGGGATGACGCCACATGGAGGAAGAAGACTGAAATCAGCTGTGTCTTTTCTCTGAAAGCATGTACTTGCCCTTCAGATGGAACTGTTCTTTGGCCTTTAGAAAATGGTTCTTGGCCCATACAGCTGACATATGAATGTTTCCAACTGCTCCATTGTTTTTCGTTGCAGGTTGTAGAATATCATGTTCACCTACGTCTTGAAACGTTGCTTGGAACGCATCTGAATTGACAAGAAGTTTTAAGGCTTTCTTTTCCCTTGGACAAATGCACTCGTAGAGTCGCATCCAGTAAATGCATGAAATGCCAACAGTGAGGAAACAACACGGATCCTAAAGACACCCTTAGTATATTGATGTCAAGCAAGTTGTCGTTTGTCGCCCACTATTTCCTTGCATTCAGTAAATTCCATGGAAAAATGCAACAACAATTAGAACGTCAGTGTCAGTAGATCGCACAATTATTCTCGTTGGTTTGCAATTATCATTTGCGTATTTTGCATGGAGAATAATCCGTGTGTCTGCTTCTTCATAACGACTTGAGTTCATACATGGGTCTACTGTCTGTGACGAATCCGTCTTTGCTTTCGACAGCAAGACATGCTCTTCTTCAGAAACAAAGAAAAGCTCTTTGTTTTTAGAGAGGGTGCATCGCGTCTGTTGACCATTCCGTCAGTATGAGAGCAATTATGTCTCTTTTTGTTTTCATCATTGCCGAGAAATTTCTGAAAATTTCTTAGAACTTTACCAGATGGTCCGTTGATGACGACTGGATCAGATGTACCTCGTCGGGAGCGCTCAGCGGCCTTGATTGACATGTCTTTGTAAGAGTCGGTGACAAAATGGATTGTGGAAACGGGTGGCAAACAACTGTAGACTTTTTGCCAGCTGACCAAATGTTTCCTGTATGGCCACCGGTGAATGTAGGAGTACATTGCCGTCTATTATGCGGATATCTTCCTGGTTAAACTGGATTTGGGCAGTCTTATTGAGATCAGGCGTGCTCTCTTCCAGTTATGAAGAATTGCAGCTTTGTCCATTTTGGCCAACATTCCATCACCTGTTGCCAATGACCAAGGAACAGGCCCAAGTGGATAGGAAAACAGTTTTTCAAGTTCAATTTCATGTTCTTGTGCAACCATGAGAAGTTGTGCAAACATTTCTCTGGGCTGTTATCTTTAAAGTTTGGCTCGACTTTTTCTTTAAATGTTGCCGTCTTCTTTAGAGATGCAAATGTTTTGATGTTTTTCTTTTTTTATTGGTGCTCGTATTGATACTTCTTTAGTGCAGTCTTCCTTTGAAAAACGTTTCGTGTTCTCTCTTACCACTTTGGTCAATTTCTAGCATCTTTTGTCACGTCCTGTGATACATGGCATTCAGAAGAAAGGCTAACCAAATTGTCATGATCATATGCATCCATGGGTTGATGAAAGTACATATTGTCTCCATAACAGTTCTAACATGTTTCATCTCTCTCTTCATTTCTGACTCTCTTGAATCTTTTCTTTGCTCAAGTCACCACCACCCATGCCAGCAAAACTAAGCATTACAAAACATAGGAAGCCCGTTCATGTCTGGTCAAACATCACCTGTCATATGCCTGCAAGTTTTCGACTGATGCCAACTACTCCTCCACTGGACTTTGCGTGCTTATTTATTGTTGCTCAATGGTTTGATCACGGCGGTACCTGATGCACCTTCAACCTGCCTCTGCTTCATGACACTGAGCATGATTTTAAGGTGCTGTGCAGCTTCTGGTTGGTACATTCAATTTGTTCCTAAACTAGCAACATAAATTGTCAAAAAAACAAGCATAGTTCTGATGGTCTGTTGTGAAAAAGGCTTATAGCCTTCAGTGTTTCTTTGTATAGGTGCAAAGTCATTTTCCTTCAGAGCTTTATTAGCAACAGAACAAGCCAAACTCGGTCTAAATGTTGAACCAAAAATTGTGGCGTCATGCCCTCAGACCCTGCTCCGGTGAGGCCCTTTCATTCTCAAAGTCTTAACACACCATTTGCACGTCGTTGTCTTTGCAGCATTCTTCCAAAGGCTCTGCGCTTAGTTCTGCTTATCGAGTACATTCTTTACACTTTTCCAGTTTTTGTGCGCATTTTTCGTCACAAACCTTTTCCACAACAGCCTTTCCAAAGCTTCCAAGAACAAGGTGTGTATTTTTTCAATGCCCGGTTGTAATGTTTCTTGTCATCACACCATTTAGTGATCCCATTTACACACAGTCCCGCTTCCAAACAATTTCCTCAAACCCAGATCCTTTCTAACACTTTATCTATTGCACTAAAGTAAGCAATAGGATATGAGAAGAATTTAATCATGATCACGCCATCTTTGTTTGCCTAGGGGCATTGCATATATATGATATAGTATGCCTTTTTTGCTGTTGCTAAATCAAGGTGATGATCATTTGTTCTGTCAATCTGTTATTTGCTTCCTTGATCGTCTCAAAGACTTCTTGAATGGTGGCATTTCAGTCGCAGGATGAATTGGTTGCATGTATTCAACGGACAGCGGGAATTCTAGAGCTTCTTTTTGGTTGTAATTGACAGCCACGCACCCCATCCAGGAACTGATCTGTCAATTCTTCTCCTATCTCCTTCAGAATACAAAGTGTATCGAGAATACTCATCTTCTTAAAGATGATTCGGTGCCTGTTGAAGAGGGTGATGTCTGTTGAATGTTTGGTTCTGATTTCTTCGCCATATTGCAAGGGTCAAATCTTGATGCACGTAATTAATTGAGCGTCTTTTTGAGCATATGGATATTCAGGCTTCATCCGCATGTTCTTCAATAAATCCTCGATGTTCCTGGATTGCAATTCCATGAGTGGAATGGGTTGTACCTTGACGGTAGGCGTTTCTTCGGTTAAATCAAAATTGTCCCAACAGAAATGAGTAACAATGTTATTCACGTTTGAACATTTTTTCTGACAACACAGTGTCGAAATTAACATTTTTTCAGCAATGTCGTTTCCAATTGAAGGATTCCGGAATATGAAATGCAGTGTCCAAGTCTATTTAATAATGTAACAAGCTGTGCACTGCCAGTCAGTGAGATGGTGCACAAACATCGAAAGAAGGAGATGTTTTGGTAACTGCCACGCACCTTTAGTCACACAGTAGTATAACATAACAGTAACAGATTGGACAAAGAGCATTGTGGTTTCAACTGTTAGCCATTTTATTTATTTGTTTTCATACTGACAGGAAACAGGAAACAAGGCATGAGCACAGGAAGTGAAGATTATATTATACATAGATATTCCATACACTTTTATAGGGGACATGATCTTACTACTATAATTACATGACAGGGTGTCCATAGACACTAAATATTCCATACATCACATTCCTCATGCCCCAGTTAATGATAAACTAACCCAACGAGAATAACGTAAATGAAAATTAATTAATACATATGTACATTCTTGTGTACTTGTACAGTAAACTCAAAAGTTTGGCAAGTTATAAATCAAGCTTCTCAGGTGCCTTAGTATGCCTTACTTAAAGATCTTCTAGGCCCATGAGGGGGTATTACAGACTGCTCGTCCAGCAGTTACTTGTTCAGGTGTAATGTGAGAATTATTCTCTATTCCTCTCTCTCCTCCTCTCTATCCAAATTAAAACCAATAGGTTGCAGAGGTGTAGTTCGAACCAACGATTGTTGAGATTGAGGGGATGGGCTGGCCACCACATCAACTGAAGTTTCCATGCAATTGATTCTTGTGTCTACTGACAACTTTTCCCTCAGACTGAACATGAAAAGAGACAGGACCCGTTTGCTGGGTTATGATACCTGTGGACCATTTATCTCTTTATTATTCCTATCATAGTTTCTCACAAACACTGCATCATTCACACCCATCCCACGTTCACAAGTATTTTTGTCAAAATTTCTTTTCTGAGCTAACTGCTTATCAATAACTTTTGCATTTAGAGGAAGGGTGTAAGAGGTCAAGATGGTTCGGGTTTTCGACCAAACATGAGTTGAGGAAGGATAACCCAGTAGTCGAGTGCGGTGTTGTTCGATATTTTGTCAAAAATCGACAAACTTTCTCTTGAAGACAACCAGTTGTCAGTTTGACCATCGCCTGTTTGAACGTTTGGACTGCCCGTTCCGCAAGTCCGTTCGAGAAGGATGATATGGAGAAACAGTTACATGTTTAATGCCATTAAATAACATAAAATTTGAAAACTCATGACTTATCCAGTAGGACCATTATCAGTAACAAGAGTCTTAGGTAGTCCCATTGTGGAAAATATGTCTCGCAGTTCTAGGATTGTATTGAAGCAGTGATCTTGTTCATGATTTTAATTTCCAACCATTTTGAATGTGAGTCAGCGACAATCAAGAACATCTTTCCTAAAAAAATGGTCCGGCAAAGTCACAATGAATTCTATCCCAAGGCTCTGTCGGCCATTCCCATGGAAGTGATGAGGCTTTGGCTGGTTCGTTCCTGTGACTCTGGCAACTATGACAGACTTTCACAGCCCTCTCAATGTCGCATCGATGTTCGGGCCACCATACCCACGATCGTGCGATTGCCTTCATCCAGCGATGCCGACATGGGTATCGTGGATTATATCTAACACTTTGGAGCGAAAAGATTCCGGAATAACAACACGAGTACCCCATAAGAGGCAATTATTTTCCCACTGAATTCATTTTTGCGACAAAAAAAATGAGCGGAGAGATACATCATGGCACTTATCCGGCCATCCATGAATCGAAGCGAATAACACGTTGAAGAAGTGGGTCTTGCTTCGTTGCAAGAGCGATATCCTCTGACGATAAGGGACACTTTTTGGATGAAACTGAAAAAGTGCATCGACTTCTGCAGGACTGGTATCAACGGAGTCGTTGACTGCAGTTGGGAGGGGAAGGCGGCTGAATGCGTCTGCGTTGTTTAGATGACCAGGACGATACTCAGTGAGTATGAATACGCAGAAAGTGAGAGCCCAGCGTTGGACTCTAGCCGATGCATGCTCTGGAATAGCCTTCCCTTCGCCGAGGACGCCAAGAAGGGGTTTGTGATCAGTGATGATCTTGATTCGTTGGCACAAAATATATTTATGAAATTTTTTAACACCATAAATGATACTAAGTGCTTCTTTATCAATCTCGAATACTTCTTTTCGGCAGTTGACAGGGATCTACTGGCATAATGAACTGGTCGTTCATTGCCCATTTCATCGATTTGGCTAAGCAATGCACGTACTCCCTCGGGGGAAGCATCACATGTTAACACAATGGGCCTTTGTGGATCGAAATGTGAAAGAACTTTTCTCGACGAAAGAAGATTCTTTGATTTCAGGAAGGCTTCCTCCTGAGGTTTGCCCCAACACCATCGGATGTTTTTGTGGAGGAAGGTCGTACAAGGAGCAAGAACGCTGGCACTTCCTTCCATGAACTTGGAATAATGGTTGATAAGACCCAGATATGAACGAAGCTCGTTGATGTTTTGAGGATTTGGTGCCTCCATGATAGCTGTGACGGTATCTTCTAAGGGACGTAATCCATCTTTACTGAGCATGTGGCCCAGAAATGTGACTTCCTCCCTCATTTATTCACATTTCTCCCACGGTTGACGGCTAATCCTTTGTCTCGGCAGGTATCCAAGACTTGTTGTAGATTCCTCCTGTGGTCATTGTCGTCTTTTCCTGTGACAAAGAGGTCATCAAAATAAATGAGTCATCGGAATATGCTGAAAAGTGCCCTCCATGGCACGCTGAAATATCCCAGGCGCAGATGAGATCCCAAAGCAAAGGCGTTGATACTGGAATAGACCTTTATGTGTATTTATTGTGGTCAGTTTCCTAGATGCTTCATCCAGTTGTAGTTGGGTATAAGCGTTGGTAAAGTCAATTTCGTGAACTTTTGCCCTCCAGCCAGTTGTTGCGCCCAGATCCTCAATTCTTGGTATTGGGTGCTGTTGCATTCTGAGGAATTGTTGATCGTCGACTTATAATCACCACATATGCGGACTGCACCCGATTTCTTTAGAACCCGTTACTATAGGTGTGGCCCAGTCCGAAAATTCTACGGCTTGATGCCCTCTTTTTGAAGGCGTGTCAGTTCCGTTTCTATACTTTCACTTAGCGCATAGGGCGGTTGTTTGGCTTTCTTGAAAATCGGACGAGTCTCTGGCTTTAGGTGAATTTTGGCTTCAAAATTGTAGTAACTGACCCTCAAGAATGAAAAACATCACTGTAATGCTGATCTAACATGGTAGACAGTTCAGCACCTTTGTCATTAGAAGAATATGATGAATGAAAAAAAGTCATGCCAGTCAAGTTTGAGAGATGCAAACCCAATTTCTTCCCATGATTGATACCTTTACCATTCACCACATTATGTTGGATAGAGGTAGTGGACAGAGTGGTGGATAAGTAGTGGACAGAAGTGTTGGATAGAGAATGGTGGATAAGTGTTGGATAAGAAGTAGTGGATAAGTGTTGGATAGAATGGTGGATAAGTAGTGGACAGAGTGGTGGATAAGTGTTGGATAAAGTGTTGGACAGAGTAGTGGACAGAGTGTTGGATGAGTGTTGAATAGACAAGTGTTGGATAGAGTAGTAGACAGAGTGTTGGATAGAGTGTTGGATAGTGTTGGATAAGTAGTGGACAAGTGGTGGATAGAGTGTTGGATAGAGTAGTGGATAAGTGGTGGATAGAGCAGTGGACAGAGTGTTGGATAGAAGTGGTGGACAGAGTGTTGGATAGAAGTGTTGGATAGAGTAGTGGACAGAGTGTTGGATAGAGTAGTAGTGGATGAAGTAGTGGACAGAGTGTTTAGATAGTGGAGAGTGTTGGATAGAGTTTGGACAAGTGTTGGATAGAGTGTTGGATAGAGTAGTGGACAGAGTGTTGGATAGAGAGTAGTGGACAGAGTGTTGGATAAGTAGTGGACAGAGTGTTGGATAGAGTAGTGGATAGAGTAGTGGACAAGTGTTGGATAGAGTAGTGGACAGAGTGTTGGATAGAGTGTTGGATAGAGTAGTGGATAGTGTAGTGGATAGAAGTAGTGGACAGAAGTGTTGGATAAGTAGTGGACAGAGTGTTGCATAAGTGTTGGATAGAGTAGTGGATAGAAGTGTTGGATAGAGTAGTGGACAGAAGTGTTGGATAAAGTGTTGGATAAGTAGTGGATAGAGTGTTGGATAGAGTATGGAGAGAAGTGTTTGATAGAGTAGTGGATAAGTGTTGGATAGGTAGTGGACAGAGTGTTTGGATGAAGTAGTGGACAGAGTGTTGGATAGTGGTGTGTGGATGAAGTAGTGGATAAGTGTTGGATAGAGTAGTGGACAGAAGTGTTTGATAGAGTGTTGGATAGTGTTGGATAGAGTAGTGGACAGAGTGTTGGATAGAGTAGTGGACAGAGTGTGGATAAGAGTAGTGGACAGAAGTAGTGGATAGAGTGTTGGATAGAAGTAGTGGACAGAGTGTTTGATAGAGTAGTGGACAAGAGTGTTGGATAGAGTAGTGGACAGAGTGTTGATAGAGTAGTGGACAAAGTGTTGGATAGAGTAGTGGACAAGAGTGTTTGATAGAGTAGTGGATAGAAGTGTTTGATAGAGTAGTGGATAGAGTGTTGGATAAGTGTTGGATAGAGTGTTGGATAGAGTAGTGGACAGAGTGTTGGATAGAGTGGTGGATAAGTGTTGGATGAGAGTAGTGGACAGAGTAGTGGATAAGTAGTGGATAGAGTGTTGGATAGAGTAGTGGATAGAGTGTTTGATACAACAGTGGATAGAGTGTTGGATAGAGTAGTGGACAAAGTGTTGGATAGAGTAGTGGATAAAGTGTTGGATAGAGTAGTGGACAAAGTGTTGGATAGAGTAGTGGATAAAGTGTTGGACAGAGTGTTTGGATAGAGTAGTGGACAAGTGTTGGATAGCGTAGTTGGATAGAGTGTTTGGATAAAGTAGTGGATGGAGTGTTGGATAAGTAGTGGACAAAGTGTTGGATAGAGTAGTGGACAGAGTGTTGGATAAGAGTAGTGGACAGAGTGTTGGATAGAGTGTTGGATAGAGTAGTGGACAGAGTGTTGGATAGAGTAGTGGACAGAGTGTTGGATAGAGTAGTGGATAAGTGTTGGATAGAGTGTTGGATAGAGTGTGGACAGAGTGTTGGATAGAGTAGTGGACAGAAGTGTTGGATAGAGTAGTGGACAGAGTGTGGATGAGTGTTGGATAGAGTAGTGGATAGCGTGTTGGATGATGGATAGAGTAGTGGATAGAGTAGTGTTGGAGTGTTGGATAGAGTAGTGGACAGAGTAGTGGATAGAGTAGTGGATAGAGTGTTGGATAAGTGTTGGACAAGTGTTGAGATAAGTAGTGGACAGAATGTTGGATAGAGAGTGGACAGAGTGTTGGATAGAGTGTGGATAAGTGTTGGATAGAGTAGTGGACAAGTGTTGCATAGAGTAGTGGTGTTGGATAAGTGTTGGACAAGTGTTGGATAGAGTAGTGGATAGAGTAGTGGACAGAGTGTTGGATAGAAGATAGCGTGTTGGACAAGTGTTGAATGAAGTTGTGGAGTGTTGGATAAGTAGTGGACAGAGTGTTGGATAGAAGTAGTGGATAGAAGTGTTGGATAAGTAGTGGATAAGTGGTGGATAGTTTGGACAGAATAGTGGACAAAGTGTTGGTGGACAAAGTGTTGGATAGAGTAGTGGACAAAGTGTTGGATAAGTGGACAAGTGTTGGATAGAGTGTTGGATAGAAGTAGTGGATAGAGTGGTGGATAAGAGTAGTGGACAAAGTGTTGGATAGTGTTGGATAGAGTAGTGGATAGAGTAGTAGGAGCAGAGTTGGATAGAGTGTTGGATAAGTAGTGGATAGAAGTGTTGGATAGAGTGTTGGATAGAGTAGTGGACAGAGTAGTTGGATAGAGTGTTGGATAAGTGGACAGAGTGGATAAGTGTTGGATAGAGTGTTGGATGTTAGAGTAAAGTGGACAGAGTGTTGGATAGAAGTAGTGGACAGAGTGTTGGATAGAGTAGTGGACAAGTGTTGGATAGAGTAGTGGACAGAGTGTTGGATAGAATAGTGGACAGAGTGTTGGATGAGTAGTGGACAAGTGTTGGATAGAGTAGTGGATAAAGTAGTGTTGGATAGAGTGTTGGATAGAGTGTTGGATAGAGTGGTGGTGTTGGATAAAAGTGTTGGATGGTAGTGGACAGAGTGTTGTGGACAGAGTGTTGGATAGAGTAGTGGATAGAGTAGTGGATAGAGTGTTGGATAAGTGTTGGAGTAGTGGATAGAGTAGTTGGATAAGTGTTGGATAGAGTAGTGGACAAAGTGTTGGAGTGTTGGATAAGTGTGGATAGAGTAGTGGATAAGTGTTGGATAGAGTAGTGGACAAGTGTTGGATAGAGTAGTGGACAAAGTGTTGGATATGGTGGATAGAGTGTTGGATAAAGTGTTGGATAGAGTGGTGGATAAAGTAGTGGATAGAGTGGTGGATAGAGTAGTGGACAAGTGTTGGATAAGTATTGGATAGAGTGGATAGAGTAGTGGACAGAGTGTTGGATAGTGTAGTGGACAGAGTGTTGGACAGAGTGTTGGATAAGTGGTAAGTGGTGGTGGAAGTAGTGGACAAAGTAGTGGACAGAGTGTTGGATAAAGTGTTGGATAGAGTAGTGGACAAAGTGTTGGACAGAGTGTGGACAAAGTGTTGGATAGAGTAGTGGACAGAGTGTTGGATAGAAGTAGTGGACAAGTGTTGGATAGAGTGTTGGATAAAGTAGTGGATAGAGTGTTGGATAGAGTAGTGGATAAAGTGTTGGATAGAGTAGTGGATAGAGTAGTGTTGGATAGTGTTGGATAATGGATGGACAGAGTGTTAGATAAGTAGTGGACAGAGTGTGCATAGAGTAGTGGACAAGTGTTGGATAAGTAGTGAGACAAGTGTTGGAGTAGTGGATAGTAGTGAACAGGGAAAGTGTGGACATAGTTGGATAGAGTATGGATAGTGTTGGATAAGTAGTGGACAGAAGTGTTGGATAGAATGGTGGATAGAGTAGTGGACAGAGTGTTGGATAAGTAGTGTTAAGATAAGTGTTGGATAGAGTAGTGGACAGAGTGTTGGATAGAGTGTTGGATAGAGTATTGGATAGAGTGTTGGATAGAGTAATTGGATAGAGAGTGTTGGACAGAGTAGTGGACAGAGTGTTGGATAGAGTGGTGGATAGACTAGTGGACAGAGTGTTGGATAGAGTAGTGGATAGAGTGGTGGACAGAGTAGTGGATAGAGTGTTGGACAGAGTGTTGGATAGAGTAGTGGACAGAGTGTTGGATAGTGGACAGTAGTGGACAGAGTGTTGGATAGAGTAGTGGATAGAGTGTTGGATAGAGTAGTGGACAGAGTTTTTGCATGGAGTAGTGGATAGAGTGTTGGATAGAGTAGTGGACAGAGTGTTGCATAGAGTAGTGGACAGAGTGGTGGATAGAATGGTGGATAGAGTAGTGGATAGAGTGTTGGATAGAGTAGTGGACAGAGTGTTGGATAGAATGGTGGATAGAGAGTAGTGGACAGAGTGGTGGATAGAGTGTTAGATAGAGTGTTGGATAGAGTAGTAGACAGAGTGTTGGATAGGAGTGTTGGATAGAGTATTGGATAGAGTAGTGGATAGAGTGGTGGATAGAGCAGTTGACAGAGTGTTGGATAGAGTAGTGGATAGAGTGGTGGATAGACTAGTGGACAGAGTGTTGGATAAAGTGTTGGATAGAGTAGTGGACAGAGTGTTGGATAGAGTAGTGGACAGAGTGTTGGATAGAGTGTTGATAGAGTAGTGGATAGAGTAGTGGACAGAGTGTTGGATAGAGTAGTGGATAGAGTGTTGGATAGAGTAGTGGACAGAGTTTTGCATAGAGTAGTGGATAAGTGTTGGATAGAGTAGTGGATAGAGTAGTGGACAGAGTGTTGCATAGAGTAGTGGACAGAGTGGTGGATAGAGTGTTGGATAGAGTAGTGGATAGAGTGTTGGATAGAGTAGTGGATAGAGTGTTGGATAGAATGGTGGATAGAGTAGTGGACAGAGTGTTGATAGAGTGTTGGATAGAGTAGTGGATAGAGTAGTGGACAGAGTGTTGGATAGAGTAGTGGATAGAGTAGTGGACAGAGTGTTGGATAGAGTAGTGGATAGAGTAGTTGGATAGAGTAGTGGACAAAGTGTTGGATAGAGTGTTGGATAGAGTAGTTGGATAGAGTAGTGGACAAAGTGTTGGATAGAGTAGTGGACAAAGTGTTGATAGAGTAGTGGACAAAGTGTTGGATAGAGTAGTGGATAGAGTGGTGGATAGAGTAGTGGACAAAGTGTTGGATAGAGTAGTGGATAGGAGTAGTGGACAGAGTGTTGGATAGAGTAGTGGACAGAGTGTTGGATTGAGTAGTGGACAGAGTGTTGGATAGAGTAGTGGACAGAGTGTTGGATAGAGTAGTGGACAGAGTGTTGGATTGAGTAGTGGACAGAGTGTTGGATAGAGTGGTGGACAGAGTGTTGGATAGAGTAGTGGACAGAGTAGTTGACAGAGTGTTGGATAGAATAGTGGATAGAGTGTTGGATAGAGAGTGGATAGAATAATGGATAGAGTAGTGGACAGAGAGTTGGATAGAGTGGTGAATAGAAGTAGTGGATAGAGTGTTGGATAGAGTAGTGGATAGAGTGGTGGACAGAGTGGTGGACAGAGTGTTGGACAGAGTGTTGGATAGAGTGGTGGATAGAGTAGTGGATAGAGTGGTGGACAGAGTGTGGATAGAGTAGTGGACAGAGTAGTGGACAGAGTGGTAGACAGAGTGTTGGATAGAGTGGTGGATAGAGTAGTGGATAGAGTGGTGGACAGAGTGTTGGATAGAGTAGTGGATAGAGTAGTGGATAGAGTGGTAGTGGACAGAGTGTTGGATAGAGTGGTGGATAGAGTAGTGGACAGAGTGTTGGATAAAGTAGTGGACAGAGTGTTGATAGAGTAGTGGACAAAGTAGTTGGATAGAGTAGTGGACAGAGTGTTGGATAGGAGTAGTGGATATAGTGTTGGATAGAGTGGTGGACAGAGTAGTGACAGAGTGTTGGATAAAGTAGTGGACAGAGTAGTGGATAGAGTGTTGGATAGAGTGTTGGACAGAGTAGTGGACAGAGTGTTGATAGAGTGTTGGACAGAGTAGTGGAGGTTGTTGACAGAGTAGTGGACAGAGTGTTGGACAGAGTAGTGGATAGAGTGTTGGACAAGAGTAGTGGACAGAGTGTTGGATAGTGGAGTGTTGGACAGAGTAGTGGACAGAGTGTTGGATAGAGTGTGGACAGAGTGTTGGATAGAGTAGTGGACAGAGTGTTGGAGAGAGTGTTGGACAGAGTAGTGGATAGAGTGTTGGATAGCGTAGTGGATAGAGTAGTGGACAGAGTGTTGGATAGAGTAGTGTTGGACAGAGTAGTGGACAGAGTGTTGGATAGAGTAGTGGACAGAGTGTTGGGTAGAGTAGTGGATAGAGTAGTGGACAGAGTAATGGACAGAGTGTTGATAGAGTAGTGGATAGAGTAGTGGACAGAGTGTTGGATAGAGTAGTGGACAGAGTGTTGATAGAGTAGTGGACAGAGTAGTTGATAGAGTAGTGGACAGAGTTGTTGGACAGAGTAGTGGACAGTAGTGGTTTGATAGAGTAGTGGACAGAATGTTGGATAGAGTAGTGGACAGAGTTTTTTGATAGAGTAGTGGACAGAGTGTTGGATAGAGTAGTGGACAAAGTGTTGATAGAGTAGTGGACAGAGTGTTGGATAGAGTAGTGGACAAAGTGTTGGATAGAGTAGTGGACAGAGTGTTGGATAGAGTAGTGGGAGGGGTAATGGACAGAGTAGTGGCAGGGTAGTGGACAGAGTAGTGGCAGGGTAGTGGACAGGGTAGTGGACAGAGTAGTGGCAGGGTAGTGGACAGAGTAGTGACATGGTAGTCGACAGAGTAGTGACAGGTTAGTGGACAGAGTAGTGGCAGGGTAGTGGACAGAGTAGTGACAGGTTAGTGGACAGAGTAGTGACAGGTTAGTGGACAGAGTAGTGACAGGTTAGTGGACAGGGTAGTGACAAGGTAGTGGACAGAGTAGTGACAGGTTAGTGGACAGAGTAGTGACAGGTTAGTGGACAGAGTAGTGACAGGGTAGTAGACAGAGTAGTGACAGGTTAGTGGACAGAGTAGTGACAGGTTAGTGGACAGAGTAGTGACAGGGTAGTAGACAGAGTAGTGACAGGTTAGTAGACAGAGTAGTGACAAGGTAGTGGACAGAGTAGTGACAGGTTAGTAGACAGAGTAGTGACAAGGTAGTAGACAGAGTAGTGACAGGTTAGTGGACAGAGTAGTGACAGGTTAGTAGACAGAGTAGTGACAAGGTAGTAGACAGAGTAGTGACAGAGTTAGTAGACAGAGTAGTGACAGGTTAGTAGACAGAGTAGTGACAGGTTAGTAGACAGAGTAGTGACAGGTAGTGGACAGAGTAGTGACAGGTTAGTAGACAGAGTAGTGACAAGGTAGTGGACAGAGTAGTGACAGGTTAGTGGACAGAGTAGTGACAGGGTAGTAGACAGAGTAGTGACAGGTTAGTAGACAGAGTAGTGACAGGTTAGGTGGACAGAGTAGTGACAGGTTAGTGGACAGAGTAGTGACAGGGTAGTATAGACAGAGTAGTGACAGGTTAGTGGACAGAGTAGTGACAGGTTAGTGGACAGAGTAGTGGACAGGGTAGTGACAAGGTAGTGGACAGAGTAGTGACAAGTTAGTGGACAGAGTAGTGACAGGTTAGTGGACAGAGTAGTGACAGGGTAGTGGACAGAGTAGTGACAGGATAGTGGGCAGAGTAGTGACAGGGTAGTAGACAGAGTAGTGGTTAGTGGACAGAGTAGTGACAGGTTAGTGGACAGAGTAGTGACAGGTTAGTGGACAGAGTAGTGACAGGGTAGTGGACAGGTTAGTGGACAGAGTAGTGACATGGTAGTGGACAGAGTAGTGACAGGGTAGTGGACAGAGTAGTGACAGGTTAGTGGACAGAGTAGTGACAGGTTAGGGTGGACAGAGTAGTGACAGGTTAGTGGACAGAGTAGTGACAGGGTGTGGACAGGGTAGTGGACAGAGTAGTGACAGGATGGTGACAGAGTAGTGGCAGGATGGTAGACATAGTAGTGACAGGGTAGTAGACAGAGTAGTGACAGGGTGGTAGACAGGGTAGTAGACAGAGGTGGTAGACAGAGTAGTGGCAGGGTAGTGGACAGAGTAGTGATAGGGTGGTAGACAGAGTAGTGACAGGATAGTGGACAGAGTAAGTGGCAGGGGTGGTAGACAGGGTGGTGACAGGGTAGTAGACAGGGTGGTAGACAGGGCAGTAGACAGAGTAGTGACAGGGTAGTAGACAGGGTGGTAGACAGAGTAGTGGCTGGGTAGTAGACAGAGTAGTGACAGTGGTAGTGGACAGAGTAGTGACAGGGTAGTAGACAGAGTAGTGACAGGGTAGTAGACAGGGTGGTAGACAGAGTAGTGACTGGGTAGTAGACAGAGTAGTGACAGGGTAGTGGACAGAGTAGTGACAGGGTAGTAGACAGAGTAGTGACAGGGTAGTAGACAGAGTAGTGACAGGGTAGTGGACAGAGTAGTGACAGGGTAGTAGACAGAGTAGTGACAGGGTAGTAGACAGAGTAGTGACAGGGTAGTGGACAGAGTAGTGACAGGGTAGTAGACAGAGTAGTGACAGGGTAGTAGACAGGGTGGTAGACAGAGTGGTGGACAGAGTAGTGACAGGGTAGTAGACAGGGGGTAGACAGAGTAGTGACTGGGTAGTAGACAGAGTAGTGACAGGGTAGTGGACAGAGTAGTGGCAGGGTGGTAGACAGAGTAGTGGCAGGGTAGTGGACAGAGTAGTGACAGGGTGGTAGACAGAGTAGTGACAGGGTGGTAGACAGAGTAGTGACAGGGTGGTAGACAGAGTAGTAGACAGAGTAGTGACAGGGTAGGGTAGACAGAGTAGTGGCAGGGTAATGGACAGAGTAGTGAGAGGGTGGTAGACAGAGTAGTGAGAGGGTGGTAGACAGAGTGACAAGTGGCAAGGTAGTGATAGGGTAGTAGACAGAGTAGTGATAGGGTAGTAGACAGAGTAGTGACAGGGTGGTAGACAGAGTAGTGGCAGGGTAGTGGACAGAGTAGTGACAGGGTGGTAGACAGAGTAGTGACAGGGTAGTAGACAGAGTAGTGACAGGGTAGTGATAGGGTAGTGACAGGGGTAGTAGTAGACAGAGTAGTGACAGGGTAGTGATAGGGTAGTGACAGGGTAGTGATAGGCAGTGACAGGGTAGTAAACAGAGTAGTGACAGGGTAGTGACAGGGTAGTGACAGAGTAGGATAGGGTAGTAGACAGAGTAGTGACAGGTAGACAGAGTAGACATAGTAGTGACAGGGTGGTAGACAGAGTAGTGACAGGGTAGTGACAGGGTGGTAGACAGAGTAGTGACAGGGTGGTAGACAGAGTAGTGACAGGGTGGTAGACAGAGTAGTGACAGGGTAGTAGACAGATTAGGACAGGGTGCAGTAGACAGGTAAGTGACAGGGTGGTAGACAGAGTAGTGACAGGGTGGTAGACAGATAAGTGACAGGGGTGGTAGACAGAGTAGTGACAGGGTGGTAGACAGAGTAGTGACAGGGTGGTAGTGACAGAGTAGTGACAGGGTGGTAGACAGAGTAGTGACAGGTAGTGGACAGAGTAGTGACAGGGTGGTAGACAGAGTAGTGGCAGTGTAGTGGACAGAGTAGTGACAGGGTGGTAGACAGAGTAGTGGCAGGGTAGTAGACAGAGTAGTGATAGGGTAGTAGACAGAGTAGTGACAGGGTAGTGTGACAGGTAGTGGTAGACAGAGTAGTGACAGGGTGGTAGACATAGTGGCAGGGTAGTGATAGGGTGGTAGACAGAGTAGTGACAGGGTGGTAGACAGAGTAGAGGCAGGGTAGTGATAGGGTAGTAGACAGAGTAGTGATAGGGTAGTAGACAAAGTAGTGACAGTGTGGTAGAGACAGAGTAGTGACAGGGTGGTAGACAGAGTAGTGGACAGAGTGGTAGACAGAGTAGTGGCAGGGTAGTGATAGGGTAGTAGACAGAGTAGTGATAGGATAGTAGACAGAGTAGTGACAGGGTGGTAGACAGAGTAGTGACAGAGTGGTAGACAGAGTAGTGATAGGGTAGTAGACAGAGTAGTGACAGGGTGGTAGACAGAGTAGTGACAGGTGGTAGACAGAGTAGTGACAGGGTGGTAGACAGAGTAGTGGCAGGGTGGTAGACAGAGTAGTGATAGGGTAGTGGACAGAGTAGTGACAGGGGGTGACAGAGTAGTGACAGGGTGACAGTGACAGGGTGGTAGACAGAGTAGTGACAGGGTGGTAGACAGAGTAGTGACAGGATGGTAGACAGAGTAGTGACAGGGTGGTAGACAGAGTAGTGACAGGGTGGTAGACATAGTAGTGACAGGGTGGTAGACAGAGTAGTGACAGGCTGGTAGACAGAGTAGTGACAGGGTGGTAGACATAGTAGTGACAGGGTGGTAGACAGAGTAGTGACAGGGTGGTAGACATAGTAGTGACAGGGTGGTAGACAGAGTAGTGATAGGGTGGTAGACAGAGTAGTGACAGGGTAGTGGACAGAGTAGGACAGGCAGAGTAGTGACAGGGGTGGTAGACAGAGTAGTGACAGGGTGGTAGACAGAGTAATGACAGGGTGGTAGACAGGGTGGTAGACAGAGTAGTGACAGGGTAGTGGTAGAGTAGTGACAGGGTGGTAGAGTAGTGACAGGGTGGTAGACAGATTAGTGACAGGGTAGTGGACAGAGTAGTGACAGGGTGGTAGACAGAGTAGTGACAGGGTAGTGACAGGGTGGTAGACAGAGTAGTGGACAGAGTAGCGACAGGGTAGTGGACAGGGTGGTAGACAGAGTAGTGACAGGGTAGTGGACAGGGTGGTAGACAGAGTAGTGACAGGGTAGTGGACAGGGTGGTAGACAGAGTAGTGACAGGGTAGTGGACAGGGTGGTAGACAGAGTAGTGACAGTAGTGACAGGGTAGTGACAGAGTAGTGGACAGGGTGGTAGACAGAGTAGTGACAGGGTAGTGGACAGGGTGGTAGACAGAGAGTGACAGGGTAGTGGACAGGGTGGTAGACAGAGTAGGACAGGTAGTAGTAGACAGAGTAGTGACAGGGTAGTAGACAGAGTAGTGACAGGGTGGTAGACAGAGTAGTGACAGGGTGGTAGACAGAGTAGTGACAGGGTGGTAGACAGAGTAGTGGCAGGGTGGTAGACAGAGTAGTGACAGGGGGTAGTGGACAGAGTAGTGAAAGAGTGGTAGACAGAGTAGTGGCAGGGTAGTGGACAGAGTAGTGACAGGGTAGTGGGCAGATTAGTGACAGGGTAGTGACAGGGTAGTGGACAGAGTAGTGGCACAGGGTAGTGACAGGGTAGTGACAGGGTAGTGACAGGGTAGTGGGCAGAGTAGTGACAGAGTAGTGACACAGAGTAGTGACAGGGTAATGGACAGAGTAGTGACAGGGTAGTGGGCAGAGTAGTGACAGGGTAGTGACAGGGTAGTTGGCAGAGTAGTGACAGGGTAGTGACAGAGTAGTGACAGAGTAGTGGACAGAGTAGTGACACAGGGTAGTGGACAGAGTAGTGACAGGGTAGCGACAGAGTGGTGACAGTGTAGTGGACAGAGCAGTGACAGGGTAGTGACAGGGTGGTGGACAGAGTAGTGACAGGGTGGACAGAGTAGTGACAGGGTAGTGACAGAGTAGTGACAGGGTAGTGACAGGTAGTGGACAGAGTAGTGACAGGGTATTGGGCAGAGTAGTGACAGGGTAGTGGACAGAGTTGTGGATAGAGTAGTGACAGGGTAGTGGACAGAGTAGTGGGCAGAGTAGTGACAGGGTAGTGGACAGAGTAGTGGGCAGAGTAGTGACAGGGTAGTGGACAGTAGTGGGCAGAGAGTGACAGGGTAGTTGACAGAGTAGTGACAGGGTAGTGGGCAGAGTAGTGACAGGTTAGTGGACAGAGTAGTGACAGGTTAGTGGACAGAGTAGTGACAGGGTAGTGGGCAGAGTAGTGACAGAGTAGTGACAGGGTAGTGGACAGAGTAGTGACAGGTTAGTGGACAGAGTAGTGACAGGGTAGTGGGCAGAGTAGTGACAGGGTAGTGACAGGTTAGTGGACAGAGTAGTGACAGGGTAGTGGACAGGGTAGTGGACAGAGTAGTGACAGAGTAGTGGACAGAGTAGTGACAGGGTAGTGGACAGAGTAGTGACACAGGGTAGTGGACAGAGTAGTGACAGGGTAGTGGACAGAGTAGTGGACAGAGTAGTGACAGGGTAGTGGGCAGAGTAGTGACAGGGTAGTGGACAGAGTAGTGACAGAGTAGTGACAGGGTAGTGGACAGAGTAGCGACAGGGTGGTAGACAGTAGTGGACAGAGTAGTGACAGGGTGGTAGACAGAGTAGTGGACAGAGTAGTGACAGGGTAGTGGACAGAGTAGTGACAGGGTAGTGGGCAGATTAGTGACAGGGTAGTGGACAGAGTAGTGACAGAGTAGTGGACAGAGTAGTGACACAGGGTGGACAGAGTGGACAGGGTAGTGACAGGGTAGTGGGCAGAGTAGTGACAGAGTAGTGACACAGAGTAGTGACAGGGTAGTGGACAGAGTAGTGACAGGGTAGTGGGCAGAGTAGTGACAGGGTAGTGACAGGGTAGTGGGCAGAGTAGTGACAGAGTAGTGACAGAGTAGTGGACAGAGTAGTGACAGGGTAGTGACAGGGTAGTGGGCAGAGAAGTGACAGAGTAGTGACAGAGTAGTGGACAGAGTAGTGACACAGGGTAGTGGACAGAGTAGTGACAGGGTAGTGACAGAGTAGTGACAGGGTAGTGGACAGAGTAGTGACAGGGTAGTGACAGGGTAGTGACAGGGTGGTGGACAGAGTAGTGACAGGGTAGTGACAGGGTAGTGACAGGGTAGTGACAGAGTAGTGACAGGGTAGTGGACAGAGTAGTGACAGGGTAGTGGACAGAGTAGTGACAGGGGGTAGTGGGCAGAGTAGTGACAGGGTAGTGACAGGGTAGTGGACAGAGTAGTGACAGGGTAGTGGACAGGGTAGTGGACAGAGTAGTGACAGGGTAGTGGACAGAGTAGTGACACAGGGTAGTGGACAGAGTAGTGACAGGGTAGTGGGCAGAGTAGTGGACAGAGTAGTGACAGGGTAGTGGACAGAGTAGTGACAGGGTAGTGGACAGAGTAGTGGACAGAGTAGTGACAGGGTAGTGGGCAGAGTAATGATAGGGTAGTGGGCAGAGTATTGACAGGGTAGTGGACAGAGTAGTGGGCAGAGTAGTGAGAGGGTAGTGGACAGAGTAGTGGGCAGAGTAGTGACAGGGTAGTGGACAGTAGTGGGCAGAGTAGTGACAGGGTAGTGGGCAGAGTAGTGACAGGGTAGTGACAGGGTAGTGGACAGGGTAGTGACAGGGTAGTAACAGAGTAGTGGACAGGTAGTGGACAGTGGCAGTGACAGAGAGTAGTGGACAGAGTAGTAGTGGGCAGAGTAGTAGTGGACAGAGTAGTGGACAGGGTAGTGACAGAATAGTGACAGGGTAGTGGACAGAGTAGTGGACAGAGTAGTGACACAGGGTAGTGGACAGAGTAGTGGCACAGGGTAGTGACAGAGTAGTGGGGCAGTGGAGTAGTGACACTAGTGACAGAGTAGTGGCACAGCGTAGTGACAGAGTAGTGACACAGAGTAGTGACAGAGTAGTGGCACAGGGTAGTGGACAGAGTAGTGACACAGAGTAGTGACAGAGTAGTGGTGGCACAGGGTAGTGACAGAGTAGTGACACAGAGTAGTGACAGAGTAGTGACACAGAGTAGTGGACAGAGTAGTGACCGAGTAGTGACAGAGTAGTGACAGGGTAGTGACACAGAGTAGTGGACAGAGTAGTGACACAGAGTAGCGACAGGGTAGTGACACAGAGTAGTGACAGAGTAATGACACAGAGTAGTGACACAAAGTAGTGACAGAGTAGTGACACAGAGTAGTGACAGAGTAGTGACACAGAGTAGTGACAAGGTAGTGGCACAGGGTAGTGACAGAGTAGTGACACAGAGTAGTGACACAGAGCAGTGACAGAGTTGTGACACAGAGTAGTGACAGAGTAGTGACACAGAGTAGTGGAGAGAGTAGTGACAGAGTTGTGACACAGAGTAGTGACAGAGTAGTGGACAGAGTAGTGACAAAGTTGTGACACAGAGTAGTGACAGAGTAGTGACACAGAGTAGTGACAGAGTAGTGACAGGGTAGTGGACAGAGTAGTGACAGAATAGTGACAGGAGTAGTGACAGAGTAGTGACAGAGTAGTGACAGAGTAGTGACAGGGTAGTGGACAGAGTAGTGACAGACTAGTGACAGGGTAGTGACAGGGTAGTGACAGAGTAGTGGACAGAGTAGTGACAGTGTAGTGGACAGAGTAGTGACAGGGTAGTGACAGAGTAGTGACAGGATAGTGGACAGAGTAGTGACAGGGTAGTGATAGGGTGGTAGACAGAGTAGTGACAGGGTGGTGAACCAGAGTAGTGACAGTGTAGTGATAGGGTAGTAGACAGAGAGTAGTGATAGGGTAGTAGACAGAGAAGGAGAGGGTGGTAGACAGAGCAGTGGCAGGGTAGTGATAGGGTGGTAGACAGAGTAGTGACAGGGTGGTAGACAGAGTAGAGGCAGGGTAGTGATAGGGTAGTAGACAGAGTAGTGATAGGGTAGTAGACAGAGTAGTGACAGGGTGGTAGACAGAGTAGTGACAGGGTGGTAGACAGAGTAGTGGACAGAGTGGTAGACAGAGTAGTGGCAGGGTAGTGATAGGGTAGTAGACAGAGTAGTGATAGGGTAGTAGACAGAGTAGTGACAGGGTGGTAGACAGAGTAGTGACAGAGTGGTAGACAGAGTGGTGATAGGGTAGTAGACAGAGTAGTGACAGGGTAGTGACAGGGTGGTAGACAGAGTAGTGACAGGGTGGTAGACAGAGTGGCAGGGGTAGTGACAGGGTGGTAGACAAAGTAGTGGCAGGGTGGTAGACATAGTAGTGACAGGGTGGTAGACAGAGTAGTGACAGGGTGGTAGACAGAGTAGTGACAGGGTGGTAGGCAGAGTAGTGACAGGGTGGTAGACAGAGTAGTGACAGGGTGGTAGTAGACAGAGTAGTGACAGGGTAGTGGACAGAGTGACAGAGTGACAGGGTGGTAGACAGAGTAGTGACAGGGTGGTAGACAGAGTAGTGACAGGGTGGTAGACAGAGTAGTGACAGGGTAGTGACAGGGTGGTAGAGTAGTGACAGGGTGGTAGAGAAAGTGACAGGGTGGTAGACAGAGTAGTGACAGGGTGGGGTGGTGACAGGGTGGTAGAGTAGTGACAGGGTGGTAGACAGATTAGTGACAGGGTAGTGGACAGAGTAGTGACAGGGTGGTAGACAGAGTAGTGACAGGGTAGTGACAGGGTGGTAGAGTAGACAGAGTAGTGACAGGGTAGTGGACAGAGTAGCGACAGGGTGGTAGACAGATTAGTGACAGGGTAGTGGACAGAGTAGTGACAGGGTGGTAGAGAGTGTGACAGTAGTGACAGGGTAGTGACAGAGTAGTGACAGGGTGGTAGACAGAGTAGTGGACAGAGTAGTGACAGGGTGGTAGACAGAGTAGTGACAGGGTGGTAGACAGAGTAGTGACAGGGTAGACAGGTAGACAGAGTAGTGACAGGGTGGTAGACAGAGTAGTGACAGGGTGGTAGACAGAGTAGTGACAGGGTGGTAGACAGAGTAGTGACAGGGTGGTAGACAGAGTAGTGACAGGGTGGTAGACAGAGTAGTGACAGGGTGGTAGACAGAGTAGTGACAGGTGGTAGACAGAGTAGTGACAGGTAGTGGACAGAGTAGTGACAGGGTGGTAGACAGAGTAGTGACAGGGTGGTAGACAGAGTAGTGGCAGGTGGTAGACAGAGTAGGATAGGGTGGTAGACAGAGTAGTGACAGGGTGGTAGACAGAGTAGTGGCAGGGTGGTAGACAGAGTAGTGACAGGGTAGTGGACAGAGTAGTGACAGTGTGGTAGACAGAGTAGTGGCAGGGTAGTGGACAGAGTACTGACAGGGTAGTGGACAGAGAGAAGTGACAGGGTAGGGGCAGATTAGTGACAGGGTAGTGACAGGGTAGTGGACAGAGTAGTGACACAGTGGTAGGGTAGTGACAGGGTAGTGACAGGGTAGTGGGCAGAGTAGTGACACAGAGTAGTGACAGGGTAATAGACAGAGTAGTGACAGGGTAGTGGGCAGAGTAGTGACAGAGTAGTGACAGGGTAGTGACAGGGTAGTTGGCAGAGTAGTGACAGGGTAGTGACAGAGTAGTGACAGAGTAGTGGACAGAGTAGTGACACAGGGTAGTGGACAGAGTAGTGACAGGGGTAGTGACAGAGTAGTGACAGGGTAGTGGACAGAGTAGTGACAGGGTAGTGACAGGGTGGTGGACAGAGTAGTGACAGGGTAGTGACAGGGTAGTGACAGAGTAGTGACAGGGTAGTGACAGGGTAGTGGACAGAGTAGTGACAGGGTAGTGGGCAGAGTAGTGACAGAGTAGTGGATAGAGTAGTGACAGGGTAGTGGACAGAGTAGTGGGCAGAGTAGTGACAGGGTAGTGGACAGTAGTGGGCAGAGTAGTGACAGGGTAGTGGACAGAGTAGTGACAGGGTAGTGGGCAGAGTAGTGACAGGTTAGTGGACAGCGTAGTGACAGGTTAGTGGACAGAGTAGTGACAGGGTAGTGGGCAGAGTAGTGACAGAGTAGTGACAGGGTAGTGGACAGAGTAGTGACAGGTTAGTGGACAGAGTAGTGACAGGGTAGTGGGCAGAGTAGTGACAGGGTAGTGGACAGAGTAGTGACAGGTTAGTGGACAGAGTAGTGACAGAGTAGTGGACAGAGTAGTGACACAGGGTAGTGGGCAGAGTAGTGACAGGGTAGTGGACAGAGTAGTGACAGAGTAGTGGACAGAGTAGTGACAGGGTAGTGGACAGGGTAGTGGACAGAGTAGTGACAGGGTAGTGGACAGGTTAGTGGACAGTAGTGACAGGGTAGTGGACAGGGTAGTGGACAGAGTAGTGACACAGGGTAGTGGACAGAGTAGTGACAGGGTAGTGGGCAGAGTAGTGACAGGGTAGTGGACAGGTTAGTGGACAGAGTGTGACAGGGTAGTGGACAGGGTAGTGGACAGAGTAGTGACAGAGTAGTGACAGGGTAGTGGGCAGAGTAGTGAGTGGGGAGTGGTGGACAGAGTAGTGACAGGGTAGTGACAGAGTAGTGGACAGAGTAGTGGACAGAGTAGTGACAGGGTAGTGGGCAGAGTAGTGACAGAGTAGTGACAGTAGTGACAGGGTAGTGGACAGAGTAGCGACAGACAGTAGTGGACAGAGTAGTGACAGGGTGGTAGACAGAGTAGTGGACAGAGTAGTGACAGGGTAGTGGACAGAGTAGTGACAGGGTAGTGGGCAGATTAGTGACAGGGTAGTGACAGGAGTAGTGACAGAGTAGTGACACAGGGTAGTGGTCAGAGTAGTGACAGGGTAGTGACAGGGTAGTGACAGGGTAGTGGGCAGAGTAGTGACAGAGTAGTGACACAGAGTAGTGACAGGGTAGTGGACAGAGTAGTGACAGGGTAGTGGGCAGAGTAGTGACAGAGTAGTGACAGGGTAGTGACAGGGTAGTGGGCAGAGTAGTGACAGAGTAGTGACAGAGTAGTGGACAGAGTAGTGACAGGGTAGTGACAGGGTAGTGGGCAGAGTAGTGACAGAGTAGTGACAGAGTAGTGACAGAGTAGTGGACAGAGTAGTGACACAGGGTAGTGACAGAGTAGTGACAGGGTAGTGACAGAGTAGTGACAGGGTAGTGGACAGAGTAGTGACAGGGCAGTAGGGTGGTGGACAGAGTAGTGACAGGGTAGTGGGACAGGGTAGTGACAGAGTAGTGACAGGGTAGTGGACAGAGTAGTGACAGGGTAGTGACAGGGTAGTGGACAGAGTAGTGGCAGAGTAGTGGACAGGGTAGTGACAGGGTAGTGGACAGAGTAGTGACAGGGTAGTGGACAGGGTAGTGGACAGAGTAGTGACAGGGTAGTGGACAGAGTAGTGACACAGGGTAGTGGACAGAGTAGTGACAGGGTAGTGGGCAGAGTAGTGACAGGGTAGTGGACAGAGTAGTGACAGGGTAGTGGACAGAGTAGTGGACAGAGTAGTGACAGGGTAGTGGGCAGAGTAATGATAGGGTAGTGGGCAGAGTAGTGGGCAGAGTAGTGACAGGGTAGTGGACAGAGTAGTGGGCAGAGTAGTGACAGGGTAGTGGACGTATGACAGGGTAGTGGGCAGAGTAGTGACAGGGTAGTGACAGGGTAGTGGACAGGGTAGTGACAGGGTAGTGACAGAGTAGTGACAGGGTAGTGGCACAGGGTAGTGACAGAGTAGTGACAGGGTAGTGGGCAGAGTAGTGACAGAGTAATGGCACAGGAGTAGTGACAGAGTAGTGACAGAGTAGTGGCACAGAGTAGTGACAGAGTAGTGACACAGAGTAGTGACAGAGTAGTGGCACAGGGTAGTGACAGAGTAGTGACACAGAGTAGTGACACAGAGTAGGGACAGAGTAGTGGCACAGGGTAGTGACAGAGTAGTGACACAGAGTAGTGACAGAGTAGTGACACAGAGTAGTGGACAGAGTAGTGACCGAGTAGTGACAGAGTAGTGACAGGGTGAAGTGACACAGAGTAGTGGACAGACTAGGTGACAGAGAAAGTGACACAGAGTAGTGACAGAGTAGTGACACAGAGTAGTGACACAAAGTAGTGACAGAGTAGTGACACAGAGTAGTGACAGGGTAATGGACAGAGTAGTGACAGGGTAGTGGGCAAATCTCTGCATACCTGCTGATCTGCTGACCTTTGTGAAAATGAAAAGATAAGCTCCAGCTCAATGGGCCGTAATGGTCTTGAAAAAAATTAACTTTTTGTTTTTATGCCATGCCTGAGCAAACCTCAACATTGATTGATGCCCGTCACATTCATTACCTTATTAAAATTTTAGTAACTCTCCATGTAGCCTACATTTACAACATTCGGCTATATTCACAAGCTGTCAATCCAGCCTATCTTCCTTCTCACTCAATACCAGGAGGCAATAAAAATTACTAGAAATTGTGAACACATCCTTTGAACCATAAAAGCCAGTAATTTCGTCTAAAGTAAAGCAAATTGGTACTGATTTTAATCAGAACAATGTAATCTATCAGAAACATGCACAAATGACCAAATTTATTCAATAGTGTCTTACATCGGCAGGAAAATATGTGACAGATATTGCGCACCTGTTATCAAAAGATGCTGTCCAAAATGAGTGTAAAGGAGCAGGGCAGTTGAAACAGGTCGATGCGTAGCAGTTGAAACAGGGTCGATATGTAGCAGTTGAAACAGGGTCGATATGTAGCAGTTGAAAGCTTCTCATGGTTTTATGACGTTTGAAAGCATTATTACTCATTTCTAGTTTTGTATGCAAAAAGCATTCAAATAACGGAAAAGAGTTTAAAATATGATTTTCTCATAATTGACTTTTTGACTGTCTTTTGCTAAGTAGTCCTACAATTTTCAATGGATTCGCTTGACCTTTGGCATATGCCTGCTTTGTATCATTACTAAGAAACTTTCGAATCGGATTATAGACAATTTTAACCACTACCATTGAACTCGACATGCGCAAATTAGCTGAAATCAATATCAAAATAATGTTTTTATCATATTGCCATGGAAACGTCGTCATCTTGGATTTTCATTGCAAAAATAACAACTTCATTTCAAATAGGTTTTTGCAGTGGGCGAAAAGTTTTGGGCTCGTAAAGAATTCAATATCGATATTAACAAATATTACTTGTTGGCTTATACAGCCACTAAGGAATCTAGACTTAGATTGCTACATTATAAGATATTGCATAACATTTATTCCAATAATTTCATGTTACAAAGGATGAAAGTTAAAGAGACTGATAAATGTGAATTCTGCTTTGAAATAGATTTCCTTGAACTCTTCTTTGTTCAATGTAAGACCTTCAGATCCTTTGGAAACGCATTGAACTAAAAATCTTAAATGACTTTTGACTTAAACCTTAGACTCAATGATATACATATTTTATTTGGCATTTTTGTATGACGAACTTAAGGCAAACAAAAGTACAATCAATAAGATCAATCATATGATTTTGGTAGCTAAATTATGAATTAGGAAATTCAAATATGGAACTGTTAAAAACGTTGAAGGTATATTTGACTTCAAATACAAGCTGACACAAAATACTGATGATGGTAATGCGGTTTCTTAATTCCTCCCCTAGTACATGCAGCATTTATTGGTCATATGAAATTGTTTTGTTGGAATATTTTCTTCGACATCAATAATACACTTGGTTGTTTTGGGGTTTTTTACCTACTAATTTCAGCCTTTAGATAGACTAGAAACAAACGACCCTTTATGTTTCGGACTCGTGGCAGGTTAGCTACTACTCTGTGCATCTAACTCGATGTGTACTAACTTTAATATAACCACTTACACACTTGGCTATTTTTACCATTCCTTCTTCCTCCTTCGCTTTATTCTCTTTATTCCTCGCTATCTCTCCATTTTCTCTCTCTCTCTCTCTCTCTCTCTCTCTCTCTCTCTCTCTCTCTCTCTCTCTCTCTCTCTCTCTCTCTCTCTCTCTCTCTCTCTCTCTCTCTCTCTCTCTCTCTCTCTCTCTCTCTCTCTCTCTCTCTCTCTCTCTCTCTCTCTCTCTCTCTCTCTCTATCTATCTATCTTTCTCTCTCTATCTCTCTCTCTCTCTCTCTCTCTCTCTCTCTCTCTCTCTCTCTCTCTCTCTCTCTCTCTCTCTCTCTCTCTCTCTCTCTCTCTCTCTCTCTCTCTCTCTCTCTCTCTCTCTCTCTCTCTCTCTCTCTCTCTCTCTCTCTCTCTCTCTCTCTCTCTCTCTCTCTCTCTCTCTCTCTCTCTCTCTCTCTCTCTCTCTCTCTCTCTCTCTCTCTCTGTCTGTCTCACTCTGTCTCTGTCTCTATATATCTCTCTCTCTCTCTCTCTCTCTCTCTCTCTCTCTCTCTCTCTCTCTCTCTCTCTCTCTCTCTCTCTCTCTCTCTCTCTCTCTCTCTCTCTCTCTCTCTCTCTCTCTCTCTCTCTCTCTCTCTCTCTCTCTCTCTCTCTCTCTCTCTCTCTCTGTTTCTCCATCTGCATGTCTATCTTTATGTCTTCCTCTGTCTCAGTACCTTTCCGTGTCAGTCCACCATTATTGTCGATGAACTATTATTGCATTTTTAATGCGCCATCCCTTTCATCTTCATACAGTAGGAGAATCAATTACATGTTGATAATATAATTGTTAATGGTATAGATGTCATGAGGAAGGACATATTACTTGGATTAACATTTGCAAATGGAGTTTGCCAAACTGAAATTCAGGAGACAAATAGAATTTTTATCGGTAGCTAAAATGGCAGTGTCGAAGTACAAATATAGAGGGGGGAATCTGATTGAAATATTCAATTTTCAACGCAAAATTAAGAAAAATTGATATCTAACCTAATATTTTCTTCAGTTTTTTTTCATTTTAAGATGGGTTTGGGGGGTGAGGATGGTTGATATTCGGATGTTAAGTCTCCAGTATTTCACTTTATTTTATTTTATTTTATCTGTATATTCTTTTAAAGTTTTCTTGTTTTTGTTTTCATGTTTATAGTGGTTTTTGTTTTGAAATAATGAATTCAATAAAACCAAAGAGGAAAAAGAAAATAAGAAAATGATGAATGGAAGTGCAACAGACCGCAGAGGCTACCCCAAAATGAACATTACTATATTTCATCACTATCCTAAGTTCATTTAACAGTCAATATTTCTACAAGTATGACTTTCATTATAATCATCTCTTAAACCAATTTTTTTTTAAAGAAAAAAAGAGCAGAAAAGAAGAACGAATATTAGGGCAGCTTCCTTCCATTTAAATGTCAGTGGATTATATACATCATCCGTTAACAAACAGAATAAGTCAAAATTTTCCATCTATGAACATTTCAGATTTTTCTCTTAGGAAGAATTAGATTATCCTCAAACTTTTCTTAACTTTGTGTACAAAGTTTAGGTGTTTTTGCATAAAACTTAAAAACTTGTATTTATTTTTTCTTTCAAATATTAAAATCATTTCAACTTTTGATGGGTTTATATATTCTTGCCACTAACATTCTGGCTGTAAAAGGAATTTTGCCTGTTATCCCCCAACATCTGTGTCATAACACAGCTATGGCGTGATCTGTTGGGCAAAGTTAGGCCGACGTTGTGTTCCTTAGGAAAGAGTCTTTCCAAGCTTTTTCCTCTCTCTACCCAGGTACTAATGGGTACCAGTAACAGCTTGGAACTAAAATCCTGCGACAGACTAGTGTCCTGTCAAGAAAGGTGATTATCATCACCTGTCAAGCTTCATACTATAGAAAATGGAATAAACTCCAGCTCTATATGCCGTAAGGACCTTGAAGAAACTTTTAATATCAACAATGATAATTCAATTTCAATTTCAATTTCAATTTCAATCATCTTTATTGATCCTTTAAAAAAGAAATTGTACTTGTGTTATCACAATTTCCGTTTGAAAAATAAAAGAACACATCAATGCATTCAAATTAGAAACAAATTTACCTTAGTTAATCATTAAATATTTAGATTTTAGGAGAAGTATACAAAAATCTAAAGGTGGGTAAATAAATAGTGCGGTGAAACAATATACATTAAAAATAACTTAAAACTTTAAAAAGATAGAATAATTATAGACAAATCATTTTAGCTTCATACAAATTCATTAACATATCATATATCATTCATTCACCATCCATCAATTGACATTTCTTAAAGATTGTGAGGAAAATGCCATTGTGCTTTCAAAGTAAGGTATGGTCAAACTTTCAAATGACGCTTGGAAAAAGATCTAAAATATCTCTCAGTGCGGATTTTAAACGTATAAATTGACCACTTTACTACTTGTTTTGGGTATGGAAAAAAGAGGGTGGGTGTTGTCTTTAAGTATATTCCTGAGTTTGATCTTGCATTCAATCATTTGCAAAAATCTCATTTAAACACTTGAAAATAATAATATATTCATGTAAAAGACAAAAAGGCTATATATAATCAATATGGGTCTTAAAATCTAATTAATGATCATATGCCTAAGGAAAGATTATAGAAGTTTGGCCAACAATTTCCATTAACATAAATGACATGATTGTCTGAGGTGAAAATGTGTGCATCAAGCAACATCACTCTCAAAATTAAAAATCAAATTTACATTTTTTATCAATAGCCACGCGGTGTCATGACCTTTATGATGCTTGGTGTCAAATGCCGTCTGTTGCATTTCAGTTACTTGGAGAAATTGACTCAGTGGAAACACCAAGGGTCTGAAACCAAGTAAAGGTATGATAAGAATAAAAAAACACTTTTAGGCTTAAACAGAAAACAAAATGCCACCACAGCTGACAATGAGATTGATTATGCGAATCAGCTCAATTCGTTCTAAGCACGGATTTGAAAAAGATTTTGAGCAAGAGAGAAACGAAATCTTAGAAAACCTAAAAATTGGAATCGAAAATGACACATCCGAACAAGAAATTTTAACATCCAAACTGAAAATGTAATTAACAAATTTTCAAAATCAGCCACAAAGAAAGCATGTGGTCCACATGGATTAAAAGAGATGATTAAAGACATGTCGCTATGAATTGGCACCAATATTTACCACAATCTTTAACCTGTCCATTCAACCACATACAGATCAGAGCTGATTCTGCTAAAGAAATCCAACTGGAAAATCTTTGAATGAGCTAAGGCCAGTTATCCATAGCTATGAAATGTTAAAAAAATTGTATTAGAAAATTTAAAACAAAAAGTATATTGTATACCCAAGATCCGTTACAATTTGCTTAAGAAAGAAGGCTGCTCTTCTGCTTTTTATGGACAACATTCACTCACATTAACAAGCCAAAACGATTCTGTAGAATACTTTTTATTGATTTTTATCCGCTTCCATACGATTCAGCTTCATATATTGATTGAAACTGCTAAAATACAATAAAATCGAAATTTTCCTTTGGGTGCTTGATTTTTTCCAATTATACCCAATATATAAGTATATAAGTACTTTTGACTTTCTTTCCAATTCAATATATAAGTATGTAGGTACTTGACTTTTTCCAATCATACCCAATATATTTATGTAGGTACTTGACTTTCTTTCCAATCATACCCAATATATAAGTATGTATTTGACTTCATTTCAAATTATCAAATATAAGTAAAATCATTTCTAATCATACCCAATATAAGTATGTAGGTTTGATTTATTCAATCATACCAATATATAAGTATATTATTTCTGACTTTTATTTGTAAAAGGAATATATATGTATGTTACTTCCTTTCCAATCATACCCAATATATAAGTATGTAGGTACTTGACTTTTTTCCAATTGTACCCAATATATAAGCATGTAGGTTTGACTTTCTTTTCTAATTGTACCCAATATATAAGTATGAGTCTTTGACTTTCTTTTCCAATTGTACCCAACATCTACGTATGTAGGTACTTGACTTTCTTTCCAATCATACCCAATATATAAGTATAAGTACTTGACTTTCTTTCCAATCATACCCAATATATAAGTATGTAGGTACTTGACTTTCTTTTCCAATCATACCCAATATATAAGTATGTAGGTACTTGACTTCTTTCCAACTATACCCAATAATGTATATAAACTTGACAGCTCTCTATACCCAATATAAGTGTGTAGGTAATTGACTTTTTTCCAATCATACCCAATATATAAGTATGTAGGTACTTGAATTTCCAATTTACCCAATATAATATGTAGGTAATTGACTTTCTTTCCATTATACCCAATATATAAGTATGTAGGTACTTGACTTTCAATTTTCCAATTGTCCTTTAAATATAAGAAATTGTACTTGTGTTTCACAATTTCCAATTGTAAATATAAGTATGTACATTGACTTTCTTTTCCAATTGCACCCAACATCTACGTAAACAAATTGACCTTAGTTGCCAATCATTAAATATATTAGATTTTTGACTTTCTTTCCAATTATACCAAAAATCTAATGTAGGTGACTTTCTTTCCAAGTGTACCCAACATAATATGTAGGTACTTGACTTTCTTTTCAATTGTAAATAAAATATAGGTACTTGACTTTTTCCAAACCCAATATAAGTATGTAGATACTTGACTTTCTTTCCAATTGTACAAATATAAGTATGTAGCTACTTGACTTTCTTTCCAATCATACCCAACATATAATTATTGACTTTCTTCCAATTGTACCCAATATTTTATGTAGGTATTTGAGAAAAATTCCAATTGTATTAACATAAGTATAGGTCTTAATTTTTCCAATTGTACCCAACATGTACGTAATGTAGGTACTTGAATTTCTCCAATTGTATCAATATGTAAGTATGTAGGATTTGACTTTTCCAATTATACCCAATATATAAGTAAGTAGGTACTTCACTTTCTTTCCAATTGTTCAAATGTATGTAGGTAGTTGGAAAACATGTAGGGTGGTACTAGACTTTCTTTCCAATCATACCCAATTCTAAACGTATAAGGTTTGACTTTTTTCCATTATGCCCAACATGTACATGTAGGTACTTGACTTTCTTTCCAATTGTACAAAACATGTACGTATGTAGGTACTTGACTTTTTCCAATTGTACCAACATGTACGTATGTAGGTACTTGAGTTTTTCCAATTGTACCAACATGTACGTATGTAGGTACTTGACTTTCTTTCCAATCATACCCAACATGTACGTATGTAGGTACTTGACTTTTTTCCAATCATACCCAACATGTAATGTAAGTACTTGACTTTCTTTCCCATTGTACCCAATATATAAGTATGTAGGTCTTACTTTCTTTCCAAATCTAATTAATGATCTTTGATTTCCAATCATACCCAAAGATTATATGAAGTTTGACCTTTCCAATTTCAACATGTACGTATTAAACTTGACATTCTTTCCAATTGTACCCAACATGTACGTATGTAGGTAAACTTTCTTTTCCAATCAAGCAACATGTACACTAGGTACTTCTTTCTTTTCCAATCATACCCAAATTTACAGGTTTTTTTTCCAATCATACCCAACATGTACGTATGTAGGTACTTTGACTTTCTTTCCCATTGTACCCAATATATAAGTATGTAGGTAGCTGTTGACTTTTTTTCCAATCATACCCAACATGTACATGTAGGTACTTGACTTTCTTTCCAATCATACCCAACATGTACGTATGTAGGTACTTGACTTTCTTTTCCAAATACCCAAATGTACTTGTAGGTACTTGACTTTCTTTCCAATTGTACCCAATATATAAATGTACTTGACTTTCTTTCCAATTGCTGATAAATGTAGGATTTGACTTTTTTCCAACCATACCTAATATATAAGTATGTACGTTGACTTTTTCCAATTGTACCCAACATGTTTGATTATGTAGGTACTTGACTTTCTTTCCAATTGTAGCAATATATAAGTATGTAGGTAATCTTTTCCAAAACCCTTATAAGTATGTGGAATTTTCTAAATGACACATATATAAGTAAGAAATTCTTAATTATACCCAAACTGAAAATGTTTAATTGACTTTCTTTCCAAAATCACCACAATAGAAAGTATGTAAGTACTTGACTTTCCAATTGTACCCGTACTATAAGTATGTAGGTACTTGACTTGCTTTCCAATTGTACCCAATATATAAGTATGTCTTTAACTTTTTCCAATTATACCCAACATACAGTATGTAGGTGCTTGACTTTTTTCCAATTGTACCCAAATAGAAATGTAACTTTGACTTTCTTCCAATTGTAGCAATATATAAGTATGTAGGTACTTGACTTTCTTTTCACTTACCCAACATATAAGTATGTAGGTGCTTGACTTTCTTTCCAATTGTACCCAATATATAAGTATGTAGGTACTTGACTTTTCTTTCCAATTTAAACAAAATGTACGTATGTAGGTACTTGACTTTTCTTTTCAAATTTACCCAATATATAAGTATGTAGGTGCTTGACTTTCTTTCCAATTGTACCCAATATATAAGTATGTAGGTACTTGACTTTCTTTTTCCAATTGTACCTCAATATATAAAAACTTGACTTTCTTTCCCATTGTACCCAATATATAAGTATGTATTGATTTTTCAATCCAATATGTACGTATGTAGGTACTTGACTTTCTTTCCAATTATACCCAATATATAAGTATGTAAGTACTTGACTTTTCTTTCCAATTGTACCCAATATATAAGTATGTAGGTATTTCACTTTGTTTCTTTATTCCAATATATAAGTATGTAGGTATTTAACTTTCTTTCCAATTGCACCCAATATATAAGTATGTAGGTATTTCACTTTCTTTCCATTTGTACCCAATATATAAGTATGTAGGTATTTCACTTTCTTTCAATTGTATCCAATATATAAGTATGTAGGTACTTGACTTTCTTTCCAATCATACCCAATATATAAGTATGTAGCTATTTGACTTCATTTCAAATTGTACCCAATATATAAGTATGTAGGTACTTGATTTTCTTTCCAATTATACCCAATATATAAGTATGTAAGTACTTGACTTTCTTTCCAATTGTACCCAATATATAAGTATATAGGTACTTGATTTTCTTTCCCATTGTACCCAATATATAAGTATGTAGGTATTTGACTTTCTTTCCAATTGTACCCAATATATAAGTATGTAGGTACTTGACTTTCTTTCTAATCATACCCAACATGTACGCATGTAGGTACTTGACTTTCTTTCCAATTGTACCCAATATATAAGTATGTAGGTACTGACTTTCTTTCCAATCATACCCAACATGTACGTATGTAGGTACTTTGACTTTCTTTCCAATCATACCCAACATGTACGTATATAGGTACTTGACTTTCTTTCCAATTGTACCCAATATATATGTATGTAGGTACTTGACTTTCTTTCCCATTGTACCCAATATATAAGTATGTAGGTACTTGACTTTCTTTCCAATTATACCCAATATATAAGTATATAAGTACTTGACTTTCTTTCTAATCATACCCAATATATAAGTGTGTAGGTAATTGACTTTCTTTCCAATCATACCCAATATATAAGTATGTAGGTACTTGACTTTCTTTCCAATTGTACCCAATATAAGTATGTAGGTAATTGACTTTCTTTCCAATTATACCCAATATATAAGTATGTAGGTACTTGACTTTCTTTCCAATTGTACCCAATATAAATGTGGGTATTGACTTTCTTTCCAATTGTACCCAATATAAGTATGTAGGTACTTGACTTTCTTTTCCAATTGTACCCAACATCTACGTATGTAGGTACTTGACCTTCTTGCCAATCATACCCAATATATAAGTATGTAGGTACTTGACTTTCTTTCCAATTATACCCAACATCTACGTATGTAGGTACTTGACTTTCTTTCCAAGTGTACCCAACATCTATATATGTAGGTACTTGACTTTCTTTTCAATTTACCAACATCTACGTATGTAGGTACTTGACTTTCTTTCCAATTGTACCCAATATAAGTATGTAGATACTTGACTTTCTTTCAATTGTACCCAATATATAAGTATGTAGCTACTTGACTTTCTTTCCAATCATACCCAACATCTACGTATGTAGGTACTTGACTTTCTTTCCAATTGTACCCAATATATACGTATTATGTAGGTACTTGACTCTCTTTCAATTGTACCCAATATGTAAGTATGTAGGTACTTAACTTTCTTTCAATTGTACCCAACATGTACGTATTATGTAGGTACTTGAATTTCTTTCCAATTGTACCCAATATGTAAGTATGTAGGTATTTGACTTTCTTTCCAATTATACCCAATATATAAGTAAGTAGGTACTTCACTTTCTTTCCAATTGTACCCAATATAAGTATGTAGGTAGTTGACTTTCTTTCCAATTATACCCAACATGTACGTATGTAGGTACTAGACTTTCTTTCCAATCATACCCAACATCTACGTATGTAGGTACTTGACTTTCTTTCCAATTATGCCCAACATGTACGTATGTAGGTACTTGACTTTCTTTCCAATTGTACCCAACATGTACGTATGTAGGTACTTGACTTTCTTTCCAATTGTACCCAACATGCGTATGTAGGTACTTGACTTTCTTTCAATTGTACCCAACATGTACGTATGTAGGTACTTGACTTTCTTTCAATCATACCCAACATGTACGTATGTAGGTACTTGACTTTCTTTCCAATCATACCCAACATGTACGTATGTAGGTACTTGACTTTCTTTCCCATTGTACCCAATATATAAGTATGTAGGTACTTGACTTTCTTTCAATCATACCCAACATGTACGTATGTAGGTACTTGACTTTCTTTCCAATCATACCCAACATGTACGTATTATGTAGGTACTTGACTTTCTTTCAATTGTACCCAACATGTACGTATTATGTAGGTACTTGACATTCTTTCCAATTGTACCCAACATGTACGTATGTAGGTACTTGACTTTCTTTCCAATCATACCCAACATGTCTACGTATGTAGGTACTTGACTTTCTTTCCAATCATACCCAACAGGTACGTATGTAGGTACTTGACTTTCTTTCCAATCATACCCAACATGTACGTATGTAGGTACTTGACTTTCTTTCCCATTGTACCCAATATATAAGTATGTAGGTACTTGACTTTTTTCAATCATACCCAACATGTACGTATGTAGGTACTTTTGACTTTCTTTCCAATCATACCCAACATGTACGTATGTAGGTACTTGACTTTCTTTCCAATCATACCCAACATGTACGTATGTAGGTACTTGACTTTCTTTCCAATTGTACCCAATATATAAGTATGTAGGTACTTGACTTTCTTTCAATTGTACCCAATATATAAGTATGTAGGTATTTGACTTTCTTTCCAACCATACCCAATATATAAGTATGTACGTACTTGACTTTCTTTTCCAATTGTACCCAACATGTACGTATTATGTAGGTACTTGACTTTCTTTCCAATTGTACCCAATATATAAGTATGTAGGTACTTGACTTTCTTTCCAATTATACCCAATATATAAGTATGTAGGTACTTGACTTTCTTTCTAATTATACCCAATATATAAGTATGTAGATACTTGACTTTCTTCCCAATTATACCCAATACATAAGTATGTTTATACTTGACTTTCTTTCCAATTATACCCAATATATAAGTATGTAAGTACTTGACTTTCTTTCAATTGTACCCAATATATAAGTATGTAGGTACTTGACTTTCTTTCAATTGTACCCAATATATAAGTATGTAGGTACTTGACTTTCTTTCAATTATACCCAATATATAAGTATGTAGGTGCTTGACTTTCTTTCCAATTGTACCCAATATATAAGTATGTAGGTACTTGACTTTCTTTCAATTGTACCCAATATATAAGTATGTAGGTACTTGACTTTCTTTCCAATTATACCCAACATATAAGTATGTAGGTGCTTGACTTTCTTTCCAATTGTACCCAATATATAAGTATGTAGGTACTTGACTTTCTTTCAATTGTACCCAATATGTACGTATGTAGGTACTTGACTTTCTTTCAAATTATACCCAATATATAAGTATGTAGGTGCTTGACTTTCTTTCCAATTGTACCCAATATATAAGTATGTAGGTACTTGACTTTCTTTCCAATTGTACCCAATATATAAGTATGTAGGTACTTGACTTTCTTTCCCATTGTACCCAATATATAAGTATGTAGGTGCTTGACTTTCTTTCCAATTGTACCCAATATGTACGTATGTAGGTACTTGACTTTCTTTCCAATTATACCCAATATATAAGTATGTAAGTACTTGACTTTCTTTCAATTGTACCCAATATATAAGTATGTAGGTATTTCACTTTCTTTCAATTGTACCCAATATATAAGTATGTAGGTATTTAACTTTCTTTCCAATTGCACCCAATATATAAGTATGTAGGTATTTCACTTTCTTTCCATTTGTACCCAATATATAAGTATGTAGGTATTTCACTTTCTTTCCAATTGTATCCAATATATAAGTATGTAGGTACTTGACTTTCTTTCCAATCATACCCAATATATAAGTATGTAGCTATTTCACTTTCTTTCCAATTGTACCCAATATATAAGTATGTAGGTACTTCATTTTCTTTCCAATTATACCCAATATATAAGTATGTAAGTACTTGACTTTCTTTCCAATTGTACCCAATATATAAGTATATAAGTACTTGACTTTCTTTCCCATTGTACCCAATATATAAGTATGTAGGTATTTCACTTTCTTTCCAATTGTACCCAATATATATAAGTATGTAGGTACTTGACTTTCTTTCTAATCATACCCAACATGTACGTATGTAGGTACTTGACTTTCTTTCAATTGTACCCAATAATACGTATGTAGGTACTTGACTTTCTTTCCAATCATACCCAACATGTACGTATGTAGGTACTTGACTTTCTTTCCAATCATACCCAACATGTACGTATGTAGGTACTTGACTTTCTTTCCAATTGTACCCAATATATATGTATGTAGGTACTTGACTTTCTTTCCCATTGTACCCAATATATAAGTATGTAGGTACTTGGCTTTCTTTCCAATTGTACCCAATATATAAGTATGTAAGTACTTGACTTTCTTTCCAATTATACCCAATATATAAGTATGTAGGTAATTGACTTTCTTTCAATTGTACCCAATATATAAGTATGTAGGGACTTGACTTTCTTTCCAATTGTACCCAATATATAAGTATGTAGGTACTTGACTTTCTTTCAATTGTACCCAATACATAAGTATATAGGTACTTGACTTTATTTCCAATTGTACCCAATATGTACGTATGTAGGTACTTGACTTTCTTTCCAATTATACCCAATATATAAGTATGTAGGTACTTGACTTTCTTTCCAATTGTACCCAATATATAAGTATGTAGGTACTTGACTTTCTTTCCAATTGTACCCAATACATAAGTATATAGGTACTTGACTTTATTTCAATTTTATGTAATTGTACCCAATATATAAGTATAGGTATGACTTTCTTTCAATTGTACCCAATATATAAGTATGTAGGTACTTGACTTTCTTTCCAATTGTACCCAATATGTACATATGTAGGTACTTGACTTTCTTTTCAATTGTACCCAATATATAAGTATGTAAGTACTTGACTTTCTTTCCAATTGTACCCAATATGTACATATGTAGGTACTTGACTTTCTTTCCAATTGTACCCAATATATAAGTATGTAAGTACTTGACTTTCTTTCCAATTGTACCCAATATATAAGTATGTAGGTATTTCACTTTCTTTCCAATTGCACCCAATATATAAGTATGTAGGTATTTCACTTTCTTTCCAATTGTACCCAATATATAAGTATGTAGGTATTTCACTTTCTTTCCAATTGCACCCAATATATAAGTATGTAGGTATTTCACTTTCTTTCCAATTGCACCCAAGATATAAGTATGTAGGTATTTCACTTTCTTTCCAATTGTACCCAATATATAAGTATGTAGGTATTTCACTTTCTTTCCAATTGCACCCAATATATAAGTATGTAGGTATTTCACTTTCTTTCCAATTGTACCCAATATATAAGTATGTAGGTACTTGACTTTCTTTCAATCATACCCAATATATAAGTATGTAAGTACTTGACTTTCTTTCCAATTGTACCCAATATATAAGTATGTACGTACTTGACTTTATTTCCAATTGTACCCAATATATAAGTATGTAGGTACTTGACTTTCTTTCCAATTGTACCCAATATATAAGTATGTAGGTACTTGACTTTCTTTCCAATCATACCCAATATATAAGTATGTAAGTACTTGACTTTCTTTCAATTGTACCCAATATATAAGTATGTAGGTACTTGACTTTCTTTCCAATTGTACCCAATATATAAGTATGTAGGTATTTCACTTTCTTTCCAATTGTACCCAATATATAAGTATGTAGGTATTTCACTTTCTTTCCAATTGTACCCAATATATAAGTATGTAGGTATTTCACTTTCTTTCCAATTGTACCCAATATATAAGTATGTAGGTACTTGACTTCGACGATTGAGAGTATGCTTAAATGATAGCGACTGCTTGGGGTGGTAATATTCTTAAGCAAAATGAAAAGAGGTTGGATTGTATCGTTCGCTCTGGAATATCTTTAAGCCATGAGGATTTTGCTAATATCTCTCCTTTATCAAAAGTGTTGCTCCAGAAATATTGATAAAGTGAAAAGCGATCAAACCCATCCCTTTCAGCCCCAAATTTCTTATTACACATGACTTGGAAGAATAATATCGAAAAAAATGAAATAGAAAGAGATATAGGAGATCCTTCTTGCCTTGCTCTCTTTGGCTTTTATGAGAAAATGTTACACGCTGCAATATATTGCTATTGTTGTTAATGTTGTTGTTGTTTACTACCATCATTATCTTAATGTCATTATACATCTTATATTTAACCCATACTCTTCTACATGTATATAAATATGTACGTATGTATGTATGTATGTATGTATGTGTGTATGTACACATGCATATCTGTATGTAGGTATGTATGTGATTGTATGCATGTGTGTATTTATGTATGTATGTATTTATGTATGTATGTATGTGTGTGTGTGTATGTATGCATGTATGTATGTATGTATGTATGTATGTATGTATGTATATATGTATGTATGTATGTATGTATGTATGTAAGTATGTATGTATGTGTGCATATGAATTCAAAATTCCTAATAGCTTTATATACCATACAATTGTAACTTAATATGTAACCTGTTATGACATAATTTTACTTTGAATCTTAGTCATTTATTAGTTATATACAAACTGCCTTATATTTCTACACCTTATATTTTAATTACTGATGAGATCAAAATGTTGTGCCAATGATGAACAATAAAGTTACTATTATCATTATTATTACTATTACTATTATTATTATTATTATTATTATTATTATTATTATTATTATTATTATTATTATTATTATATTATTTAGGTTGACAAAAACAGTTTTCTCACGGGGAAAGAGAAAGCAAAAATGTAAAAAAAAAATGAAAAGAAAACACAGTGCAACCTCTCTAATCGGTAAAAAGTCTCGGTGGATTATGAAATCGTCCCAATTTTCTGGGGACTTAGGGATTTTGATTTTCCCTCAGCACTTACAAATACCTAAGCCCTTCTGTGAATGGAAAATGCAGAATTAAACGAACAAATATCCACAGGCCGGGCAGTGGACAGGTAAGCACCTGTACGGGGGAGTAGATGATGCCCCCCTCCACGAGTCTCCTGCTGCCTTGCAGGCAGGTCTTGGCTGACCAAAGGCTAAGGGAGTTAACCCTAACAGAAAATAACAACCTGCTGCCTTGCAGGCTGGTCTTGAATGACTAAAGGCTAAGGGAGTTAACCCTAACATAAAATAACAAGGCCCGGTAGGGGGCCTCAAGGTGGCAGCCCCACCATCTACCTAGGGTACAGTGAGCTAATTCCCTGATTATCCAAAACCAAAATGATTCAAAGTAATATACACAATGATATACCCGGCTTGAACTTTCGAAGACGACTCTGGAAAAAAACATGGACTGTGATTTTGGAACATGGAATGTTAGGGCAATTAATGGAAAGGAGTTAGAATTAGCTGAAGAAATGGAAACATTCAAAGTAGACATTTTGGCTATTACAGAAACAAAGAAAAAGGACAAGGAATAGAAAATGTAGGACCAAATCATACTTTAATCTTCTCAGGAGTAGATGTCAAAGATAGAGCTAGAGCAGGAGTAGGCCTCCTAATGCATAAAAGGCAAGAAATGCTACTAGAAAGTTGGAAATTTGTAAGCCCACGGCTATTAGAGGTAAATATTAAACCAAAAGGAAGAGAAATTAAATTATTAATAGCTTATGGGCCAAACAAAGATGCCCCCAAAGAAAAAAAGATACCTTCGAAAATGATTTACAAATAGCTTCAGAGAATCTTAAACCCAAACAGGAATTAATGGTTTTAGGAGATTTAAACTCTAGAGTAGGCAACAATGTAGAAACATCAGGAGGAGTAATAGGTAAAGAAGGAGAGACAACAACTTCTCCAAATGGAGAGAGACTAATAGATTTTTGCCTAAAGAATAACATGAAAATAGCTAACACATTTTTCTTCATAAAGATATCCACAAATATACAAGAGTAAAGGAGAAAACAGATGTGAAAAGTCAATCATAGACTACATAATAGTTAGCAGCTCCCTTTTTTACAGTACAATGGATGCTAGAGTAAGCAGAGGAGCTCAAAATATTTAGTGATCATCACCTAGTGATAGCCAAAATGAGATTATTAACTGAAGAAAACAAACAGGAAAGGAAAGAGAAGAAAGTTACTAAACTCAAAATAGAAGAACTAAATAATCTAATAGCAAAACAGATATACCAATCCAGGATAAAAAGATTTATCAGTGAAATGCAGATGGATGTGAAGGAAAGCACAATAGAAGAAAAGTGGCAAATGTATAAAAAAAACACTCCTCAGTTGTACTGAAGAGGTCTGTGGTAGGAAACAAATTAAAGGAGATGGGAAAAGGACAGCACGGTGGAATGAGAACGTCAAGACTAAGATCAAAGAAAAGAAAGATGCCTGTTCTTTAATTCACGTAATCTATCCTATGCTCTGATCTCTTTGTTTGTAAGTATTTCTTCCAGGCATCCTTCTTTTCTGTGATCTTAGTCTTGACATTCCACCATGCTGTTCTTTTCCTTTAATTTGTTTCCTACCACAGACCCCTTCAGTACAACTGAGGAGTGTTTCTTTATACATCTGCCACTTTTCTTCTATTGTGCTCTCATTCAGATGCATCTGTCTTCCACTGATAAATGTCTTTGTCCTAGATTGGTATACCTGTTTTTCTACTGGTTTATTTAGTTCCTCTATTTTGAGTTTAGGAACGAATTAAAGGAGATGGAAAAGAACAACATGGTGGAAAGAAAAGAAGGATGCCTGAAAGAAATACTTGCAATGAAAGAGACCAGAGGATAAGATAGATTACGTGAATAAAAGAACTATCGCCAAAGAAGAAGTTAGAAAAGCAAACCAGGAACAATGGGAAGAATTTGGACAAAGACTTCAAGAAAGCTAGCAAGGAAATCAAAAGCTGTTCTGGGGAGCAATGAAGAGCATAGGAAAGACCAAAGCATGCCCAATACGACAAATTAAGAAAGCCAAAGGAGAAATAATGAAAGGAGACAGCGAAATCATGGAAACGTGGAGAAAGTATGTTCAACAATTACATAATCCCTCCAGAACGTATGAAACAAGGAGTACAGATCAATTAATAAGAGTAACAAGTCATCAAGATGAGACAGCTGAAGATGTAGATATCTCAATGGAAGAACTTCAAACAGCTATAAGAAAAGTGAAATTAGGAAAAGCCCCAGGAGCATATCAAGTTTATCAAGAAATGATCAAAAACCAAGGGAGAGAGGCAGACAAACTACTACATGCAATATGCCAACAAGCATGGACGTCAAAACAGGTGCCAGACGACTGGAAAAAGGGAACGGTAGTGCCAATACATAAGAAAGGATCAACTATGGAATGCTCAAACTATAGAGGGATATCACTACTTAGCATACCAGGAAAAGTATATGCCAGGATTCTGGAAATGAGACTAAGGAAAAGAGTAGAGGATCAGATTAATGAACACCAGAGTGGATTTAGACCAGGAAGAAATGTACAAGATCACATATTTACAATTAGACAAATAATAGACACATTCTTTGAGAGAAACATTGACTTGCACCTGTGTTTTATTGATTTAGAAAAGGCATTTGACACTATGAGGAGGGACGAACTATGGCATTCCTTAAAAGAACACAACGTAGAGCAAAATTTAATAGAAGCTATCAAAAGTTTTTACAATAAACCAACATGTGCAGTGAGAGTAGCTAGAAATGTATCTGAAGAATTTGATGTAGATATAGGAATAAGAAAGGGTTGTAACCTAAGTCCTCTTTTGTTTATCACATTTATGGATTCAGCCGCAAAGGCATCCTCAAAAATGAAGAAACTGAATGTAGGTATGTGGAAGCTCAAACCAGTAAATGTATCAATGCTTTCATTTGCTGATGATATAGTCAGAAAGGAACCTCCAGTCAAATATCAACATAATGAATAATGAATTAAATAAAAGAGGAATGAGAGTAAATGCAAAGAACACCAAAACAATGCTAGTAACTAGGGAAGCTAAAACACAAAATCTTAAATTAGGCAGGGAGATTTTAGAACAAGTTTAAAGCAACAATTACTTAGGAGTAATGATTAACTCAGAGGGAAAACTAAGAGAAGAAATCAGCCAGAGAATCCAAAAGGCAAGTGCAATATATAACCATCTAGGAAAGGCATTTGTAGGTAAACAAGAATTGTCAACAAAAACCAAAATGGCAGTATACAACACAGTTTATTGTCCTACTCTCCTCCATGGCAGCGAAATCTGAACCTTAGATAGCAGAGAATACAGTAGAGTACAGACAGCTAAAATGAAATATCTAAGTAAAAGTAGTAGGAAAAACTAAAAGAGACAAAATCAGAAACACAACAATAAGAGATCAAACCAAAGCAGATGGCATAAAAACTAAGATAGAAACAAATCAATTGAGATAGTTTGGGCATGCAAACAGAATGAATGACAATAGAATAGCTAAATCAGTATACAGTGCTAAAAATCAAGGTAAAAGACCAAAAGGCAGACCTCAGAGAAAGTGGGAAGAAGATATAAAAGAGGCAATAAAGCAAGGAAATTTAACTTTCATGGAAGAAAACAGAAAATGTCAGGACAGGGCAGCCTGCATAAAAGATCATTTCGGGCATCTAAAACCCATACATCGGAAGGTAGAATGGGAGCTGATAAAGAAAGAAAGGCTTTCAGGTGTCCCCATTTCTCTCATTACATGTTTCGTAAATGTTGAATTTTGCACCATACTGGATGAATTTCCTTGGTGACCGACCCCCCACCCCGAAATTGTTGCCCCTTACCTACTTTTGCCTAAATGCCCGTTTTCTCTGCTTCCTAAGCACCAGGTATTTAGGCAGTCACTATTTGTAAAAATCTTCAATTGACTTTGAAAAGAAAGCAAAAATCCACCATTGACCTGACAAAGAAAGCAACAATCTTCAACTGACCTCGAAAAAGATAACAATCTTCAGTTGACCGTGAGAAAGATGGTAAAAATCTTCAATGCACCTTGAAAACGAGGGCAAAATTCTTCAACTGACAAAACAGAGGTTAAAAATCTTCTGCTGACCTTGAGTAAGAATGTAAAAATCTTCAACTGATCTTGAAATAAATAGCAAAAATTTTCAACTGACTTTTAAAAAGATGGTAAAATTCTTCAATCGACCTTGAAAAAGATAGTAATAATCTTTAAGTGAACTTGACAAAGATGGTAAAATTCTTCAACTGACCTTGAAAAAGACAGCAAGAATTGTGCCGAGTACCATGAAAGGCAAGAAGGCCAAGGCACCACGTTTCTTCAACTTCTTGCTAAGGAACCAGCGAATCCAGCCAAGTTTTTTGTCCGAGTAAGGTGGATAACGCACCCTGTAAATAAACAAAAATAATTAAATACTTATTTCTAGTGTTCATTGTTACATTCATAACAAAAATCATGTCTAGTGTTCATTGTTACATTCATAACAAAAATCATGTCTAGTGTTCATTGTTACATTCATAACAAAAATCATGTCTAGTGTTCATTGTTACATTCATAACAAAGATCATGTCTAGTGTTCATTGTTTCATTCATAACAAAAATCATGTCTAGTGTTCATTGTTACAGTCATAACAACAATCATGTCTAGTGTTCATTGTTACATTCATAACAAAGATCATGTCTAGTGTTCATTGTTACATTCATAACAAAAATCATGTCTAGTGTTCATTGCTACATCCATAACAAAAATCATTGTACTGCTCATTCTTACAGTCATAACAAAAATCCTTGTACTGTTCATTGTTACATTCATAACAAAAATCATTGTACTGTTCATTGTTACATTCATAACAAAGATCATGTCTAGTGTTCATTCTTACATCCATAACAAAAATCATTGTACTGCTCATTCTTACAGTCATAACAAAAATCATGTCTGGTGTTCATTGTTACATTCATAACAAAAATCATGTCTGGTGTTCATTGTTACATTCATAACAAAGATCATTGTACTGTTCATTGTTACATTCATAACAAAAATCATGTCTGGTGTTCATTGTTACATTCATAACAAAGATCATTGTACTGTTCATTGTTACATTCATAACAAAGATCATGTCTAGTGTTAATTGTTACATTCATAACAAAGATCATGTCTAGTGTTAATTGTTACATTCATAACAAAGATCATTGTAATGTTCATTGTTACATTCATAACAAAGATCATGTTTAGTGTTAATTGTTACATTCATGTCAAAAATCATTGTAATGTTCATTGTTACATTCATAACAAAGATCATGTCTAGTGTTCATTGTTACATTCATAACAAAGATCATGTCTAGTGTTAATTGTTACATTCATAACAAAGATCATTGTAATGTTCATTGTTACATTCATAACAAAGATCATGTTTAGTGTTAATTGTTACATTCATGTCAAAAATCATTGTAATGTTCATTGTTACATTCATAACAAAGATCATGTCTAGTGTTCATTGTTACATTCATAACAAAAATCATGTCTAGTGTTCATTGTTACATTCATAACAAAGATCATGTCTAGTGTTCATTGTTACATTCATAACAAAAATCATGTCTAGTGTTCATTGTTTCATTCATAACAAAAATCATGTATAGTGTTCATTGTTACATTCATAACAAAAATCATGTCTAGTGTTCATTGTTACATTCATAACAAAAATCATGTCTAGTGTTCATTGTTACATCCATAACAAAAATCATTGTACTGCTCATTCTTATAATCATAACAAAAATCATTGTACTGTTCATTGTTACATCCATAACAAAAATCCTTGTACTGTTCATTGTTATATTCATAACAAAGATCATGTCTAGTGTTCATTGTTACATCCATAACAAAAATCATTGTACTGCTCATTCTTACAGTCATAACAAAAATCATGTCTGGTGTTCATTGTTACATTCATAACAAAAATCATGTCTGGTGTTCATTGTTACATTCATAACAAAGATCATTGTACTGTTCATTGTTACATTCATAACAAAAATCATGTCTGGTGTTCATTGTTACATTCATAACAAAGATCATTGTACTGTTCATTGTTACATTCATAACAAAGATCATGTCTAGTGTTAATTGTTACATTCATAACAAAGATCATGTCTAGTGTTAATTGTTACATTCATAACAAAGATCATTGTAATGTTCATTGTTACATTCATAACAAAGATCATGTTTAGTGTTAATTGTTACATTCATGTCAAAAATCATTGTAATGTTCATTGTTACATTCATAACAAAGATCATGTCTAGTGTTCATTGTTACATTCATAACAAAGATCATGTCTAGTGTTAATTGTTACATTCATAACAAAGATCATTGTAATGTTCATTGTTACATTCATAACAAAGATCATGTTTAGTGTTAATTGTTACATTCATGTCAAAAATCATTGTAATGTTCATTGTTACATTCATAACAAAGATCATGTCTAGTGTTCATTGTTACATTCATAACAAAAATCATGTCTAGTGTTCATTGTTACATTCATAACAAAGATCATGTCTAGTGTTCATTGTTACATTCATAACAAAGATCATGTCTAGTGTTCATTGTTTCATTCATAACAAAAATCATGTATAGTGTTCATTGTTACATTCATAACAAAAATCATGTCTAGTGTTCATTGTTACATTCATAACAAAAATCATGTCTAGTGTTCATTGTTACATCCATAACAAAAATCATTGTACTGCTCATTCTTATAATCATAACAAAAATCATTGTACTGTTCATTGTTACATCCATAACAAAAATCCTTGTACTGTTCATTGTTATATTCATAACAAAGATCACGTCTAGTGTTCATTGTTACATCCATAACAAAAATCATTGTACTGCTCATTCTTACAGTCATAACAAAAAATCATTGTACTGTTCATTGTTAGAGTCATAACAAAAATCATTGTACTGCTCATTGTTACATTCATAACAAAAATAATTATACTGCTCATTCTTACATTCATAACAAAAATCATTCTACTGCTCATTGTTACAGTCATAACAAAAAAATCATTGTACTGCTCATTGTTACAGTCATAACAAAAATAATTGTACTGCTCATTGTTACATTCATAACAAAAGCATTCTACTGCTCATTATTACAGTCATAACAAAAATCATTGTACTGCTCATTATTACAGTCATAACAAAATTCATTGTACTGCTTGTCCATCTCTCCTAAACCAACTCTGTCAGTCTTGTCAATCTCCTATAAAACAAACCCTGTCAGTCTTGTCCATTGTCCCTAAACCAACCCTGTCAGTCTTGTCCATCTCCTATAAAACAAACCCTGTCAGTCTTGTCCATTGTCCCTAAACCAATCCCTGTCCGTCTTGACCAGCTCCCTATTGTTAAAACAAACCCTGTCAGTCTTGTCCATTGTCCCTTAACCAATCCCTGTCAGTCTTGTCCATTGTCCCTAAACCAACCCTGTCAGTCTTGTCCATTGTCCCTAAACAAACCCTGTCAGTCTTGTCCATTGTCCCTAAACCAACCCTGTCAGTCTTGTCCATTGTCCCTAAACCAACCCTGTCAGCCTTGTCCATTTTCCCTAAACCAACCCTATCAGCCTTGTCCATTGTCTATAAACCAACCCTGTCAGCCTTGTCCATTGTCTATAAACCAACCCTGTCAGTCTTGTCCATTCTCTATCAACCAACCCTGTCAGTCTTGTCCATTGTCTCTAAACCAACCCTGTCAGCCTTGTCCATCTCCCTAAACAAACCCTGTCAGTCTTGTCCATTTCTCCTAAACCAACCCTGTCAGTCTTGTCCATTGTCTCTAAACTAACCCTGTCAGCCTTGTCCATTGTCTCTAAACTAACCCTGTCCGTCTTGTCCATTGTCTCTAAACCAACCCTGTCAGCCTTGTCCATCTCTCTAAACTAACCCTGTCAGCCTTGTCCATTGTCTCTAAACTAACCCTGTCAGCCTTGTCCATTGTCTCTAAACTAACCCTGTCCGTCTTGTCCATCTCCCTAAACTAACCCTGTCCGTCTTGTCCATTGTCTCTAAACTAACCCTGTCAGCCTTGTCCATCTCCCTAAACTAACCCTGTCAGCCTTGTCCATTGTCTCTAAACTAACCCTGTCAGCCTTGTCCATTGTCTCTTAACTAACCCTGTCAGTCTTGTCCATTGTCTCTAAACCAACCCTGTCAGTCTTGTCCATTGTCTCTAAACTAACTAACCCTATCAGTCTTGTCCATTGTCTCTAAACTAACCCTGTCAGTCTTGTCCATTGTCTCTAAACTAACCCTGTCAGTCTTGTCCATCTCCCTAAACCAACCCTGTCCGCCTTGTCCATCTCCCTAAACAAACCCTATCAGTCTTGTCCATCTCCCTAAACCAACCCTGTCAGTCTTGTCCATTGTCTCTAAACCAACCCTGTCAGCCTTGTCCATCTCCCCTAAACTGTCAGCCCTCTCAGTTTTGCCCATCTTGTCCTCCTAAACCAACCCTGTCAGTCTTGTCCATTGTCTCTAAACCAACCCTGTCAGCCTTGTCAATCTCCCTGAAACCAACCCTGTCAGTCTTGTCCATCTCCCCCTAAACCAACCCTGTCAGTCTTGTCCATCTCCCCTAAACCAACCCTGTCAGTCTTGTCCATCTCCCTAAACCAACCCTGTCAGTCTTGTCCATTGTCTCTAAACCAACCCTGTCAGCCTTGTCCATTGTCTCTAAACTAACCCTGTCAGCCTTGTCCATTGTCTCTAAACTAACCATGTCAGCCTTGTCCATTGTCTCTAAACCAACCCTGTCAGTCTTGTCCATTGTCTCTAAACTAACCCTGTCAGCCTTGTCCATTGTCTCTAAACTAACCCTGTCAGCCTTGTCCATTGTCTCTAAACCAACCCTGTCAGTCTTGTCCATTGTCTCTAAACTAACCCTGTCAGTCTTGTCCATTGTCTCTAAACCAACCCTGTCAGCCTTGTCCATCTCCTCTAAACTAACCCTGTCAGCCTTGTCCATTGTCTCTAAACCAACCCTGTCAGTCTTGTCCATTGTCTCTAAACTAACCCTGTCAGTCTTGTCCATTGTCTCTAAACCAACCCTGTCAGCCTTGTCCATCTCCTCTAAACCAACCCTGTCAGCCTTGTCCATCTCCCCTAAACCAACCCTGTCAGCCTTGTCCATCTCCCCTAAACCAATCATGTCAGTCTTGTCCATTGTCTCTAAACTAACCCTGTCCGTCTTGTCCATCTCCCCTAAACCAACCATGTCAGTCTTGTCCATTGTCTCTAAACCAACCCTGTCAGCCTTGTCAATCTCCCGAAACCAACCATGTCAGTCTTGTCTATTGTCTCTAAACCAACCCTGTCAGCCTTGTCCATTGTCTCTAAACTAACCCTGTCAGCCTTGTCCATTGTCTCTAAACTAACCCTGTCAGCCTTGTCCATTGTTTCTAAACTAACCCTGTCAGTCTTGTCCATTGTCTCTAAACCAACCCTGTCAGCCTTGCCCATCTCTCCTAAACCAACCCTGTCAGCCTTGTCCATTGTCTCTAAACTAACCCTGTCAGTCTTGCCCATCTCTCCTAAACCAACCCTGTCAGTCTTGTCCATTGTCTCTAAACCAACCCTGTCAGCCTTGTCAATCTCCCCGAAACCAACCCTGTCAGTCTTGTCCATCTCCCCTAAACCAACCCTGTCAGTCTTGTCCATCTCCCTAAACCAACCCTGTCAGTCTTGTCCATCTTTCCTAAACTAACTCTGTCAGCCTTGTCCATTGTCTCTAAACTAACCCTGTCAGCCTTGTCCATCTCCCCAAAACCAACCCTGTCAGTCTTGTTCACTGTCTCTAAACTAACCCTGTCAGCCTTGTCCATTGTCTCTAAACTAACCCTGTCAGCCTTGTCCATTGTCTCTAAACCAACCCTGTCAGTCTTGTCCATTGTCTGTAAACCAACCCTGTCCGTCTTGTCCATTGTCTCTAAACCAACCCTGTCAGTCTTGTCCATTGTCTCTAAACTAACTCTGTCCGTCTTGTCCATTGTCTCTAAACTAACCCTGTCAGTCTTGTCCATTGTCTCTAAACTAACTCTGTCCGTCTTGTCCATTGTCTCTAAACCAACCCTGTCAGTCTTGTCCATTGTCTCTAAACTAACTCTGTCCGCCTTGTCCATTGTCTCTAAACTAACCCTGTCAGTCTTGTCCATTGTCTCTAAACCAACCCTGTCAGTCTTGTCCATTGTCTCTAAACCAACCCTGTCAGTCTTGTCCATTGTCTCTAAACCAACCCTGTCAGTCTTGTCCATTGTCTCTAAACCAACCCTGTCAGTCTTGTCCATTGTCTATAAACAAACTCTGTCCGTCTTGTCCATTGTCTCTAAACTAACCCTGTCAGTCTTGTCCATTGTCTCTAAACCAACCCTGTCAGTCTTGTCCATTGTCTATAAACTAACTCTGTCCGCCTTGTCCATTGTCTCTAAACTAACCCTGTCAGTCTTGTCCATTGTCTCTAAACCAACCCTGTCAGTCTTGTCCATTGTCTCTAAACCAACCCTGTCAGTCTTGTCCATTGTCTCTAAACCAACCCTGTCAGTCTTGTCCATTGTCTCTAAACTAACCCTGTCAGCCTTGTCCATTGTCTCTAAACTAACCCTGTCAGCCTTGTCCATTGTCTCTAAACCAACCCTGTCAGTCTTGTCCATTGTCTCTAAACTAACCCTGTCAGTCTTGTCCATTGTCTCTAAACCAACCCTGTCAGCCTTGTCCATCTCCTCTAAACCAACCCTGTCAGCCTTGTCCATCTCCCCTAAACCAACCCTGTCAGCCTTGTCCATCTCCCCTAAACCAATCATGTCAGTCTTGTCCATTGTCTCTAAACTAACCCTGTCCGTCTTGTCCATCTCCCCTAAACCAACCATGTCAGTCTTGTCCATTGTCTCTAAACCAACCCTGTCAGCCTTGTCAATCTCCCCGAAACCAACCATGTCAGTCTTGTCTATTGTCTCTAAACCAACCCTGTCAGCCTTGTCCATTGTCTATAAACCAACCCTGTCAGTCTTGTCCATTCTCTATCAACCAACCCTGTCAGTCTTGTCCATTGTCTCTAAACCAACCCTGTCAGCCTTGTCCATCTCCCTAAACTAACCCTGTCAGTCTTGTCCATTTCTCCTAAACCAACCCTGTCAGTCTTGTCCATTGTCTCTAAACTAACCCTGTCAGCCTTGTCCATTGTCTCTAAACTAACCCTGTCCGTCTTGTCCATTGTCTCTAAACCAACCCTGTCAGCCTTGTCCATCTCTCTAAACTAACCCTGTCAGCCTTGTCCATTGTCTCTAAACTAACCCTGTCAGCCTTGTCCATTGTCTCTAAACTAACCCTGTCCGTCTTGTCCATCTCCCTAAACTAACCCTGTCCGTCTTGTCCATTGTCTCTAAACTAACCCTGTCAGCCTTGTCCATCTCCCTAAACTAACCCTGTCAGCCTTGTCCATTGTCTCTAAACTAACCCTGTCAGCCTTGTCCATTGTCTCTTAACTAACCCTGTCAGTCTTGTCCATTGTCTCTAAACCAACCCTGTCAGTCTTGTCCATTGTCTCTAAACTAACCCTATCAGTCTTGTCCATTGTCTCTAAACTAACCCTGTCAGTCTTGTCCATTGTCTCTAAACTAACCTTGTCAGTCTTGTCCATTGTCTCTAAACCAACCCTGTCAGTCTTGTCCATTGTCTCTAAACCAACCCTGTCAGTCTTGTCCATTGTCTCTAAACCAACCCTGTCAGTCTTGTCCATTGTCTCTAAACCAACCCTGTCAGTCTTGTCCATTGTCTCTAAACCAACCCTGTCAGTCTTGTCCATTGTCTCTAAACCAACCCTGTCAGTCTTGTCCATCTCCCCCTAAACCATCCCTGTCCGCCTTGTCCATCTCCCCTAAACAAACCCTATCAGTCTTGTCCATCTCCCCTAAACCAACCCTGTCAGTCTTGTCCATTGTCTCTAAACCAACCCTGTCAGCCTTGTCCATCTCCCTAAACCAGCCCTCTCAGTTTTGCCCATCTCTCCTAAACCAACCCTGTCAGTCTTGTCCATTGTCTCTAAACCAACCCTGTCAGCCTTGTCAATCTCCCCGAAACCAACCCTGTCAGTCTTGTCCATCTCCCCTAAACCAACCCTGTCAGTCTTGTCCATCTCCCCTAAACCAACCCTGTCAGTCTTGTCCATCTCCCCTAAACCAACCCTGTCAGCCTTGTCCATTGTCTCTAAACTAACCCTGTCAGCCTTGTCCATTGTCTCTAAACTAACCCTGTCAGCCTTGTCCATTGTCTCTAAACTAACCATGTCAGCCTTGTCCATTGTCTCTAAACCAACCCTGTCAGTCTTGTCCATTGTCTCTAAACTAACCCTGTCAGCCTTGTCCATTGTCTCTAAACTAACCCTGTCAGCCTTGTCCATTGTCTCTAAACCAACCCTGTCAGTCTTGTCCATTGTCTCTAAACTAACCCTGTCAGTCTTGTCCATTGTCTCTAAACCAACCCTGTCAGCCTTGTCCATCTCCTCTAAACCAACCCTGTCAGCCTTGTCCATCTCCCCTAAACCAACCCTGTCAGCCTTGTCCATCTCCCTAAACCAATCATGTCAGTCTTGTCCATTGTCTCTAAACTAACCCTGTCCGTCTTGTCCATCTCCCCTAAACCAACCATGTCAGTCTTGTCCATTGTCTCTAAACCAACCCTGTCAGCCTTGTCAATCTCCCCGAAACCAACCATGTCAGTCTTGTCTATTGTCTCTAAACCAACCCTGTCAGCCTTGTCCATTGTCTCTAAACTAACCCTGTCAGCCTTGTCCATTGTCTCTAAACTAACCCTGTCAGCCTTGTCCATTGTTTCTAAACTAACCCTGTCAGTCTTGTCCATTGTCTCTAAACCAACCCTGTCAGCCTTGCCCATCTCTCCTAAACCAACCCTGTCAGCCTTGTCCATTGTCTCTAAACTAACCCTGTCAGTCTTGCCCATCTCTCCTAAATCAACCCTGTCAGTCTTGTCCATTGTCTCTAAACCAACCCTGTCAGCCTTGTCAATCTCCCCGAAACCAACCCTGTCAGTCTTGTCCATCTCCCCTAAACCAACCCTGTCAGTCTTGTCCATCTCCCCTAAACCAACCCTGTCAGTCTTGTCCATCTTTCCTAAACTAACTCTGTCAGCCTTGTCCATTGTCTCTAAACTAACCCTGTCAGCCTTGTCCATCTCCCCAAAACCAACCCTGTCAGTCTTGTCCATTGTCTGTAAACCAACCCTGTCCGTCTTGTCCATTGTCTCTAAACCAACCCTGTCAGTCTTGTCCATTGTCTCTAAACTAACTCTGTCCGTCTTGTCCATTGTCTCTAAACTAACCCTGTCAGTCTTGTCCATTGTCTCTAAACTAACTCTGTCCGTCTTGTCCATTGTCTCTAAACCAACCCTGTCAGTCTTGTCCATTGTCTCTAAACTAACTCTGTCCGCCTTGTCCATTGTCTCTAAACTAACCCTGTCAGTCTTGTCCATTGTCTCTAAACCAACCCTGTCAGTCTTGTCCATTGTCTCTAAACCAACCCTGTCAGTCTTGTCCATTGTCTCTAAACCAACCCTGTCAGTCTTGTCCATTGTCTCTAAACCAACCCTGTCAGTCTTGTCCATTGTCTATAAACTAACTCTGTCCGTCTTGTCCATTGTCTCTAAACTAACCCTGTCAGTCTTGTCCATTGTCTCTAAACCAACCCTGTCAGTCTTGTCCATTGTCTATAAACTAACTCTGTCCGCCTTGTCCATTGTCTCTAAACTAACCCTGTCAGTCTTGTCCATTGTCTCTAAACCAACCCTGTCAGTCTTGTCCATTGTCTCTAAACCAACCCTGTCAGTCTTGTCCATTGTCTCTAAACCAACCCTGTCAGTCTTGTCCATTGTCTCTAAACTAACCCTGTCAGCCTTGTCCATTGTCTCTAAACTAACCCTGTCAGCCTTGTCCATTGTCTCTAAACCAACCCTGTCAGTCTTGTCCATTGTCTCTAAACTAACCCTGTCAGTCTTGTCCATTGTCTCTAAACCAACCCTGTCAGCCTTGTCCATGTCCTCTAAACCAACCCTGTCAGCCTTGTCCATCTCCCTAAACCAACCCTGTCAGCCTTGTCCATCTCCCCTAAACCAATCATGTCAGTCTTGTCCATTGTCTCTAAACTAACCCTGTCCGTCTTGTCCATCTCCCCTAAACCAACCATGTCAGTCTTGTCCATTGTCTCTAAACCAACCCTGTCAGCCTTGTCAATCTCCCCGAAACCAACCATGTCAGTCTTGTCTATTGTCTCTAAACCAACCCTGTCAGCCTTGTCCATTGTCTCTAAACTAACCCTGTCAGCCTTGTCCATGGTCTCTAAACTAACCCTGTCAGCCTTGTCCATTGTTTCTAAACTAACCCTGTCAGTCTTGTCCATTGTCTCTAAACCAACCCTGTCAGCCTTGCCCATCTCTCCTAAACCAACCCTGTCAGCCTTGTCCATTGTCTCTAAACTAACCCTGTCAGTCTTGCCCATCTCTCCTAAACCAACCCTGTCAGTCTTGTCCATTGTCTCTAAACCAACCCTGTCAGCCTTGTCAATCTCCCCGAAACCAACCCTGTCAGTCTTGTCCATCTCCCCTAAACCAACCCTGTCAGTCTTGTCCATCTCCCCTAAACCAACCCTGTCAGTCTTGTCCATCTTTCCTAAACTAACTCTGTCAGCCTTGTCCATTGTCTCTAAACTAACCCTGTCAGCCTTGTCCATCTCCCCAAAACCAACCCTGTCAGTCTTGTTCATTGTCTCTAAACTAACCCTGTCAGCCTTGTCCATTGTCTCTAAACTAACCCTGTCAGTCTTGTCCATTGTCTCTAAACCAACCCTGTCAGTCTTGTCCATTGTCTCTAAACTAACCCTGTCAGTCTTGTTCATTGTCTCTAAACCAACCCTGTCAGTCTTGTCCATTGTCTCTAAACTAACCCTGTCAGTCTTGTCCATTGTCTCTAAACTAACTCTGTCCGTCTTGTCCATTGTCTCTAAACCAACCCTGTCAGTCTTGTCCATTGTCTCTAAACTAACTCTGTCCGTCTTGTCCATTGTCTCTAAACTAACCCTGTCAGTCTTGTCCATTGTCTCTAAACTAACTCTGTCCGCCTTGTCCATTGTCTCTAAACTAACCCTGTCAGTCTTGTCCATTGTCTCTAAACCAACCCTGTCAGTCTTGTCCATTGTCTCTAAACCAACCCTGTCAGTCTTGTCCATTGTCTCTAAACCAACCCTGTCAGTCTTGTCCATTGTCTCTAAACCAACCCTGTCAGTCTTGTCCATTGTCTATAAACTAACTCTGTCCGTCTTGTCCATTGTCTCTAAACTAACCCTGTCAGTCTTGTCCATTGTCTCTAAACCAACCCTGTCAGTCTTGTCCATTGTCTATAAACTAACTCTGTCCGCCTTGTCCATTGTCTCTAAACTAACCCTGTCAGTCTTGTCCATTGTCTCTAAACCAACCCTGTCAGTCTTGTCCATTGTCTCTAAACCAACCCTGTCAGTCTTGTCCATTGTCTCTAAACCAACCCTGTCAGTCTTGTTCATTGTCTCTAAACTAACCCTGTCAGCCTTGTCCATTGTCTCTAAACTAACCCTGTCAGCCTTGTCCATTGTCTCTAAACCAACCTTGTCAGCCTTATCCATTGTCTCTAAACCAACCCTGTCAGTCTTGTCCTTTGTCTCTAAACTAACCTTGTCAGCCTTGTCCATTGTCTCTAAACTAACCCTGTCCGTCTTGTCCATTGTCTCTAAACCAACCCTGTCAGTCTTGTCCATTGTCTCTAAACCAACCCTGTCCGTCTTGTCCATTGTCTCTAAACCAACCCTGTCAGTCTTGTCCATTGTCTCTAAACCAACCCTGTCAGTCTTGTCCATTGTCTCTAAACCAACCCTGTCAGTCTTGTCCATTGTCTCTAAACCAACCCTGTCAGTCTTGTCCATTGTCTCTAAACCAACCCTGTCAGTCTTGTCCATTGTCTCTAAACCAACCCTGTCCGTCTTGTCCATTGTCTCTAAACCAACCCTGTCAGTCTTGTCCATTGTCTCTAAACCAATCATGTCAGTCTTGTCCATCTCCCCTAAACTAACCCTGTCAGTCTTGTCCATTGTCTCTAAACTAACACTGTCAGTCTTGTCCATTGTCTCTAAACTAACCCTGTCAGTCTTGTCCATTGTCTCTAAACTAACCCTGTCCGTCTTGTCCATTGTCTCTAAACCAACCCTGTCCGTCTTGTCCATTGTCTCTAAACCAACCCTGTCAGTCTTGTCCATTGTCTCTAAACCAACCCTGTCAGTCTTGTCCATTGTCTCTAAACCAACCCTGTCAGTCTTGTCCATTGTCTCTAAACCAACCCTGTCAGTCTTGTCCATTGTCTCTAAACCAACCCTGTCAGTCTTGTCCATTGTCTCTAAACTAACCCTGTCAGTCTTGTCCATCTCCCCTAAACCAACCCTGTCAGTCTTGTCCATTGTCTCTAAACTAACACTGTCAGTCTTGTCCATTGTCCCTAAACCAACCCTGTCAGCCTTGTCCATTGTCTCTAAACTAGCCCTGTCAGCCTTGTCCATTGTCTCTAAACTACCCCTGTCAGCCTTGTCCATCTCCCCTAAACTAACCCTGTCAGTCTTGTCCATTGTCTCTAAACCAACCCTGTCAGTCTTGTCCATTGTCTCTAAACTAACCCTGTCAGTCTTGTCCATTGTCTCTAAACTAACCCTGTCACTGTCAGTCTTGTCCATTGTCTCTAAACTAACCCTGTCAGTCTTGTCCATCTCCCCTAAACCAACCCTGTCAGCCTTGTCCATTGTCTCTAAACTAACCCTGTCAGCCTTGTCCATAGTCTCTAAACTAACCCTGTCAGTCTTGTCCATTGTCTCTAAACTAACCCTGTCAGTCTTGTCCATTGTCTCTAAACCAACCCTTCAGTCTTGTCCATTGTCTCTAAACCAACCCTGTCAGTCTTGTCCATTGTCTCTAAACTAACCCTGTCAGTCTTGTCCATTGTCTCTAAACCAACCCTGTCAGTCTTGTCCATTGTCTCTAAACTAACCCTGTCAGTCTTGTCCATTGTCTCTAAACCAACCCTGTCCGTCTTGTCCATTGTCTCTAAACCAATCATGTCAGTCTTGTCCATCTCCCCTAAACTAACCCTGTCAGTCTTGTCCATCTCCCCTAAACTAACCCTGTCAGTCTTGTCCATCTCCCCTAAACTAACCCTGTCAGTCTTGTCCATTGTCTCTAAACCAACCCTGTCCGTCTTGTCCATTGTCTCTAAACTAACCCTGTCAGTCTTGTCCATTGTCTCTAAACTAACCCTGTCAGTCTTGTCCATTGTCTCTAAACCAACCCTGTCCGTCTTGTCCATTGTCTCTAAACTAACCCTGTCAGTCTTGTCCATCTCCCCTAAACTAACCCTGTCAGTCTTGTCCATCTCCCCTAAACTAACCCTGTCAGTCTTGTCCATCTCCCTAAACTAACTCTGTCAGCCTTGTCCATTGTCTCTAAACTAACCCTGTCAGCCTTGTCCATCTCCCCAAAACCAACCCTGTCAGTCTTGTCCATTGTCTCTAAACTAACCCTGTCAGCCTTGTCCATTGTCTCTAAACCAACCCTGTCAGCCTTGTCCATCTCCCCTAAACTAACCCTGTCAGCCTTGTCCATTGTCTCTAAACCAACCCTGTCAGTCTTGTCCATTGTCTCTAAACTAACTCTGTCCGTCTTGTCCATTGTCTCTAAACCAACCCTGTCAGCCTTGTCCATTGTCTCTAAACCAACCCTGTCAGTCTTGTCCATCTTCCCTAAACCAACTCTGTCAGTCTTGTCCATCTCCCCTAAACCAACCCTGTCAGTCTTGTCCATTGTCTCTAAACCAACCCTGTCAGTCTTGTCCATCTCCCCTAAACCAACCCTGTCAGTCTTGTCCATTGTCTCTAAACCAACCCTGTCAGTCTTGTCCATTGTCTCTAAACTAACCCTGTCAGTCTTGTCCATCTCCCCAAAACCAACCCTGTCAGTCTTGTCCATTGTCTCTAAACCAACCCTGTCAGTCTTGTCCATCTCCCTAAAACCAACCCTGTCAGTCTTGTCCATTGTCTCTAAACTAACCCTGTCAGTCTTGTCCATTGTCTCTAAACTAACCCTGTCAGTCTTGTCCATCTCCCCAAAACCAACCCTGTCAGTCTTGTCCATTGTCTCTAAACCAACCCTGTCAGTCTTGTCCATCTCCCCAAAACCAACCCTGTCAGTCTTGTCCATTGTCTCTAAACTAACCCTGTCAGTCTTGTCCATTGTCTCTAAACCAACCCTGTCAGTCTTGTCCATCTCCCCAAAACCAACCCTGTCAGTCTTGTCCATTGTCTCTAAACTAACCCTGTCAGTCTTGTCCATTGTCTCTAAACCAACCCTGTCCGTCTTGTCCATTGTCTCTAAACCAACCCTGTCAGTCTTGTCCATTGTCTCTAAACTAACCCTGTCCGTCTCGTCCATTGTCCCTAAACTAACCCTGTCAGTCTTGTCCATTGTCTCTAAACTAACCCTATCAGTCTTGTCCATTGTCTCTAAACTAACCCTGTCAGTCTTGTCCATCTCCCCTAAACCAACTCTGTCAGTCTTGTCCATCTCCCCTAAACCAACCCTGTCAGTCTTGTCCATTGTCTCTAAACCAACCCTGTCAGCCTTGTCCATCTGCCCTAAACCAACCCTATCAGTCTTGTACATCTCCCCTAAACCAACCCTGTCCGCCTCGCTCCCCACCCCTGAACCAATCCTGTCCTCCACTCTTCTACACCAACCCTGTCCTCCACTTTTCTACACGAACCCTGCCCCCCTCTGCCCTAAACCAACCCTGCCCCCTCTCCCCTAAACCAACCCTGCCCCGCTAAATTTGAGAAAATACTGGACTCACGTGTTGACCTGGTCCAGCATGAGAGGTCGTTCCATGACAGCCTTATGGTGACAGAAAGCCTCAAACGAATGTTTGCCGTGATATGACCCAGTACCGCTGGCTCCCACACCTCCAAACGGCAGAGTCGGCACTGTCACAGAAACGGATTACACATCTTACACAACCATGAAAATGGCAAAGGAAAAAAAAAATCTGAAAGAATTGAAATGTGAAACTTTCAGACACGGAACACCCCCTGTACCGTATTTCATGTAACTTACAATAACAACACCATGCAATGCCATCTTTCTCAACCTTCCTGATATAACTAGAAAGGAATTCATCATTACAATCTTTAGTTGACAGCCATTCCCACCTCCTTTGAAATCACCATAGCCAGGCATCTTTTGAAACGGATGATATACTATACAATCTGTACTAAAAAAGACTGAAAAGAAAAGGACAAAGAAAAAGAAAAAACCCATGATGGCTTACGTCCTCCATGCACCACTGTATCATTGACCACAATGGCTCCACTGCTGGTGTTTTGCACAAAGTCATCAGACACCTTCTTCTTTGAAGTAAACACGTACAATGACAATGGCTTGTCCCTGGAAAGGAAAAATAATAATAATAGAAGTGATAATAAGGATAATGATAATACAATGGAACCTCTGTAATCTGGAACACGGGAATCGAGAAACCCAGCCAATCACCAGGTAGAAATCCCAGGGAACAGAATTTTGTCTATATATTTTACCTATCTGCACAGGAAAGACCCCTGGCTAATTGAGACAATTTGGTCGCGGGCTAGCATGAATAATCATCACAGTTCCTTAAAAATATGTCTCCCCTCTACATCAAAGAATTCTGAACTCCCTATACGCCAATCTGTACTTTAAGTTTATAAGGTCATCCGAGGCCATGCTTCCTAAAACGAGGAGGAATTTTTCTAATTTTGGTTATACGTTATTTTCAACCTGTGCCCCAATCTTATAGAACATCACCAGTTTCAAAACCAGGACCAGCTCCCATCATGTGAAATTTTTAAACAGTCTTAAAACTGAATTATTTATACATGATTTCAAAAAAAGAAAATATTCCTTGTATCTGTATCATATTTATTATATATTTTTGGTATACAAACTGAATAATTGCTTTCGTTATTTGTAAAATTGTAATTGTAACATTTTTCTGTGTAAAGTTCTGTCATTCCCTATTGTTGGAAAGGTGTGCTATATCAATTGAATTATTATCATTATTATTTTTATTATCATTATTATTATTATTATTGTTATCACTATTATTATTGTTATTATTGTTATCACTATTGTTATTATTGTTATCACTATTGCTTGTTATTGCTATCACTATTGTTATTATTGTTATCACTATTGTTATTATTGTTATCACTATTGTTATTATCGTTATCACTATTGTTATTATTGTTATCACTATTGTTATTATCGTTATCACTATTGTTATTATTGTTATCACTATTGCTTGTTATTGCTATCACTATTGTTATTTTTGTTATTACTATTGTTATTATTGTTATCACTATTGTTATTATCGTTATCAATATTGTTAATATTGTTATCACTATTGTTATTATCGTTATCAGTATTGTTTGTTATTGCTATTACTATTGTTAATATTGTTATCACTATTGTTATTATTGTTATCACTATTGTTATTTTTGTTATCACTATTGTTATTATTGTTATCACTATTGTTATTATTGTTATCACTATTGTTATTATTGTTATCACTATTGTTATTATTGTTATCACTATTGCTTGTTATTGCTATCACTATTGTTATTATTGTTATCACTATTGTTATTATTGTTATCACTACTGTTATTATTGTTATCTCTACTGTTATTATTGTTATCTCTACTGTTATTATCATTATCACTATTGTTTGTTATTGCTATCACTATTATTATTATGCATTCCGACACTCACTTGGTATCCAAATTTGGTTTCCATGTCAAACAATTTATCATTACACTTGCGTTAGTGTTAGCGTGTTATACATTACATATCGATGGCTTCGGTAATGTTAGGCGTGTTATACATTACATATCGATGGCGGTAATGTTAGGCGTGTTATACATTACATATCGATGGCTTCATTCCACTCTGGACATTTCAACATTGCACCTGATCACTAATACTCATACAGTTCCCTAATGACATCAATTTTTCCTTCTGCATCAATGAAGACATTTCTGGGAATAAATTTTCCTGTGTGAGTGCAACATTGTATGGCACAAGGCTATAAATTCTGTAATGTTTCAGTTATCAGTAAATGAGGGAAAAAACAGGCAAGTTCACTAAAAAAGTCTTGACAGGTTATGTTGATTGGAATATTGATTCTTGCAAATGATTTTGATTGTGGTATGGTAGGGATTGATCGTGCTTTAAATGATACCATCTGTGATACGCTTGAAACTGATCATCTTATTGTATGTAAGTGGCGTTGATTGTGGTATGGTAGGGATTGATCGTGCTTTAAATGATACCATCTGTGGTACGCTTGAAACTGATCATCTTATTGTATGTAAGTGACTTTGATTGTGGTATTGTAGGGATTGATCGCGTAGCTTTAAATGATACCATCTGTAGTACGCTTGAAACTGATCATCTTATTGTATGTAAGTGACTTTGATTGTGGTAGATACGGTGGGGATTGATCGTGTTATAACTTATAAGAGATGCTGATTGTGGTCTAATTTGGGGTGGATTCTACAGCAGGTCTTGTGGATTGTGGTCTAGTTTGGGGTGGATTCTACAGCAGGTCTTGTGGATTGTGGTCTAGTTTGAGGTGGATTCTACAGTAAGTTGTGTTGAATGTGATCTAGATGGGGTGGATTATATGGAAATACATTTTCAACGAATATAAACAGTTTTTCATGCCTCTATAAAATTTGCATTTTGTAGTTGCTTGGTTTGTACCCAAAGCCATCGATATTTAGACGATGTTGTAAGTGCCACGACACACCAGACATCCATTACATAGGTATGAAATCAGGTATAGCAGCAGTCCTTGCAGGTCCATTTAACAAAACAGTGTGACGTTGACAAGGGGTGGCGCTTATCAAGAAGATGGATTTATAGTCTGTATATCCGCATAAGTGCAGGCTCACCGACTGTACATCATTTATCCCCCAGCAAGCCATTTCATTCAAAGTCCTTCTCAACTTCCTGGGGGAGCATACAGTACACAAGCCTGTTAGATTTTCATTACTAACACTCAGACAAGATCTTTCTCTACCTATAGCTGGGCAACTGTGAGTGACACCACTGTGCGCTGTCATGTTTGTTTTGATCAACTGGTTCTGTGGCTACACAATAAATTGTTTGTTTAGTTCTGTATTCTACCACTCACTTTGTCTTTGTCTCTTTTGAATAAGATTTCATTAGCCCTGCCTGCTACTCCTAGATGCACTTAAAAAGACGATTTCATTAGCCCTGCCTGCCAGTCCTAGATGCACTCAAAAGACGT